>VMDO01021854.1:0-34582 GCA_007922755.1 Pedetes capensis | reverse complement strand
TCATATAAATGATATGACAACCTTGTTGAGCATTAGGCTCATCATTTATAACATAGGATAAGTAATAATATCTACCTCACTGACTTTATCTGAGTAATAATAAATATTTATATAGTGCTTAATGTCATTGTAGGCATATAGAAAACATTGTAATAACAATAGAGATAATAATATTCTAAACAATGTCGAAGGAAAATGAATATATCCCTTTTATTCAATGAGACATTTCACAATAAAGAATGCTTATACTATGTCCTTTGGACTTGAAAGTTCTAGTCACAACATTGCAGTATTTTGAATAGTATTCAGATTTTGGCCTTTCAATTATTCAGCAAATGTTTACCAAACATATAGTACATTCCAGATAGTATATTAAATATGCCCTGTCTAATGAAACTTACAATTTGGTTAAGAAGATTAATGTTGAATAACTATATCACTGGGTTAAAACTTACACTTCAGTGGTGTTATGACTATAGTTAAGGAATTCAAAGAAGGTTCACATGGAAAGATAGAAACAAAACAAGGACCCAAGTAGTGAAATTGTAAAGGTTGGTCTTATAACAATGGCCATTTTTAATTTTAACCTATGAGAAATGTAAAGACAGAAAGGATTTAAGAAGTAGAGAGGGAAAATCAGATTTGTGTTTTCAAAAGATAACTTTGAGTCTGGCGTGGTCTTGCAAACCTGTAATCCCAGCAATTTGGGAGGTGGAGGAAGGAGGATTGAGAGTTCAAGGCCAAAGGCAGCCTGCACTACTTAGCAAGATCCTGTTTCAACAAAATAAAATAAAATAAAATAAAATAAAATAAAATAAAATGGAGACTATCGGTGCAGCTCAGTGGTGAAGTACCCTGGATTCAACTCCCCAGTACTGGCTCCATCAAAAATAGAAAACTCTGGCTGAAGGGGGTTGGTATTAGACTTTTAGGTAAAACAGTGATGCAGTGATGATTTGAAGTGGGATAGCAGCCAGAGATTCAGTCAACAGAAGAGTGCAGAGAAGATGAGGCAGTGCCAAAAGGTTTTGGATTGAGCAACTGAAAGGATATTGCTGTGTCTCTAGAAGGTTGATTGGGGAGGAAAAACAGGCTACATGAGTACAATCTTATGTATGTGTTATTTAAGGTGCCTGAGATCTATCCAGAAGGATATATCAATTTAAATATACATGGCTAGAGGTCAAGAGAGATGTCTCAGTAGCAAATGTAATTTAGTTAGCCCTCAATACAGAAAAAAAGGACGGGGGAGAGAATCAAAGCCATCAGATAGACCTGTAATGACAGAAATAAAGAATTCAATGAAACCAGAGTTTCCACTGAGGTCTTCATGCCCATTAGTATTTAATGTTTTTATAGACAAAGTATTAGAACAAGTGAACACAAAGAAGGATACTCAAAAGACCTACTATTAGAATATGAGAATATGTCAGGGAGCATAAATTCTGAGAAGCTACACAAGGAAAAATTATGAGCAAAAATTTGTTACCAATAGAGATAAATGCTCCTGGAAAAATCTTAAAATATTAATTGAATTTAATATCATCAATTAGAGAAAGTGAGAACAGTGAATATTGGAATTTTAGATGATAAAAACAGCGTAGAGCTGGGTGCCATGCCACATATCTATAATCCCAGTTACTAGAGAGGCTGAGGTATGAAGATGGCAAATTTGAAGCCAGAGGTAGCCTGTACTACTTAGCAAGACCCTGTCTCAAAATTAGAAATAGAGAAAGGGGTAGGGTTAAGGTCAGTGGTATAGTACATGTCTAGCAGGCAGGAGGCCTTGAGTTCAACCACCCACTACTAAAAAAAGAAAAAAATAGGAAAAATAAGATGAGAAAGAACAATGAAAGATATGTAAGCACATATATTTTTTCACTCCTGAGGGGATGAAACTAGAGCCTTGCACATGCTTTGCAAGTGCTCTGTCATTGAATTGCACCCCCATTCCCTTTTTAGTTTTTAAATTGAGACAGGCTCTTGCTAAATTAGACAGGCTGCCTATGGCCTCCAACCTGCAATCCTCCTGCCTCTGCCTCCCAAGCTGCTGGTATTATAAGCATGTGCCACTGCAGCTGGCTTATATATCCTTTTACATGGCTATAGCATATAGGATACTGAAATAAGACCAAAGGAAATAAGAACTGGGAGATGAGTTACAGATACAGCCAGGAGCCCATGTGCAAAACAGTGACTTCATCATCTCAAACATGATGAAAGTGCTAAACTTGGGATGTGACACACTCATACTTGAATTTTGGAATTCTGGTCATGTTGATAGCATTTTCAAAATTTGGAGTGAGGAAAAGGGGTATCTGAGCCAATTCCAATTAATTAGATGAGTAGTCTAAGTAGCATAAAGTACATTGGATTATGTAAGAATGTGGGAAGTGGAGTTAGATTGGAGAATTGAAACTTTTAGAGTTAGTGAAGGACTAGATGAAAAGCATAAGGAATAGGAGACAGAAATATCAAAGATGAGGACATGTCATGGCCACTCACCAAGAGGAGAAACCAGTAGAGCATGAAGTTCAGTTTTTTATTCATTCGGTTAGCTGTATTTTGATTTGCCACAATGTTCAAGATACTAAGGCTGCAACAGTGAATAAAATCGACAAAATTACTAACATCTTATTCTTTTCATATGAAAGAAAAGAAGTACCATTCTAGTTGTCTCATATTGGGAATAAAAACATGCTTTCGTGGTTAAAATTTCAAGATGAATGTCTCCTTGCACGTTTAGGAAGTTGAAGATTTTCTTTTTACAGTTCAAAATTTTTACAATGCAGTTTTATTTGAAAATATTGCAAAAGCATCTATCTTAAGTGCATGAATAACTGAAAAATGGTCAAATATTGTGACACTAAAACCAAAGTCGTATCTGCCTTAAATATTTTAAATTCAATCTATCCTATCCCTATGAAAACACTTAATTATACTCATGAGGAATCTCTACATGGATCAGGAAACAGTGATTCAAACAGAACAAGGGAATACTGCTTGGTTTAAAGTCAGGAAAACTGTGCATCAGGGATGTGTCCTTTCACTAGACCTCTTCAATCTCTATGCTGAGCAAATGATCTGAAGAACTGGACTTTATGAAGAAGAATGGGGCATCAGGATTGCAAGAAGATTGATTAACAAGATAAGCAATGCAGATGACATAAATTTACTTGCTAAAAGTGAAGAGGACTTGAAATCTTTACTGATGATGATCAAAGAACACGGCCTTCAGTATGGATTGCACCTCAACATCAACAAAACAAAAATCATTACAACTGGATCAGTACACAACTTCATGATAAATGGAGAAAAGTTGGAGGTTGTCCAAAATTTTGTTTTACTTGGTTCTACAGTCAACAGCGAAGGAAGTGGAAGTCAAGAAATCAAAAGATGCATTACATTGGGGAAAGCTGTCATAAAAGACTTCTTTAAAGTGTTGGAAAATAAAGATGTCACATCGAAGATGAAGGTGAGCCTTACTCATGTCATGGTATTTTCAGTCACATCATACGGTTGTGAAAACTGGATGGTGAGTAAAGGAGACAGGAGTAAAATTGATACTTTTGAATTATGGTGATGAAGACAAATATTGAATATATCATGGACTGCCAAAAGAATGAACAGATCCATCTTAGAAGAAATGTAACCAGAGTTCTCAGAAGAGAGGACGGTTACAATGCATCTTATGTATTTTCAACATGGAGCCAGGAGGGACCAATCCCGGAAGAAGGACATCATGTTTGGGAGAGTGGCGTGTCAGTGAAAAAAACAATGCCCCGCATCTAGATGGATTGACACAGTGGCTGTAACAAAGGGATAAATCATAAAAAAGGTCATCTGATGGCATAGTATCAGGGAGTGTTTTGTTCTCCTGTACAGAGTCACTGTGAGTTGGACCCAATTTCAAGGCACCTAACAATAGCAAATCTATCCCTACAAAATAGCAAACTATTCAATAATGGTGAACTGGTGGTTCTTAAACTTCATCCATTGTACATGGGTTGGCATTTCCTTTTTTCTTTCTTTTTCTGTCTTATGAATTGACTCATTTATGTGATGCCCCCTACATAATTTGAGCCAGTTTCACTCTTCCAGCTCTGATGAAACATGTGGATTTTGACATGTAGGGTCAAAACTGAAGAATTCAAATAAACCACTCCCCTAATACTTAACAAGGGAGTCTTCAGGCAAGTGGCATCTATATAAATCACAATGAGTATTTTCTTCTTAACTCCAGCAGTGGTCAAGTATTTATTAGCATAGTGAATTTCATTTAGACATCCCTGAGTCATGATAAAGAGAATTTGGAAAGAAACCAATGAGGAGTAATAAAAATGATTAACAATTTGATAAATGGGCCCTGGGAAAACTGGTTTATGGAACCAGGTTTATAAAGCCTACAGCTATGAATGTTAGAGCTAGAGGGCAGAAACTTAAGCCCTATAAATGAAAAGTGAACCACCTGTGGTTAGTGATAGTGTTTTAGTCAGGTGTGTGTAACTGTGGTACAGAAACTGAGAAAAGCAAGCTTATGAGAAGAAATATTTACTGGGGGCTCACAGTATGAGGGCTGCTCTCTATAGTTTTGGCAGAACAGCTGTGGCAGTGACAGGTGGCTTGTCCGAAGTAGATGATCTCATGGCATGGCAGAACAGAATGAGAGAGCAGAGAGAGGAACCAGAACCACAAATCCAGGTAAAAAAACCCTCCAAAGTCCTGACCCAGTGACATGCTTCTGCTAAGCTAGAAACCCACCTCCCAAAATCTATAACATCAACAAACAGCACCTGGGGACTAAATACTCAAACAAATAACATTGAGGGACATTAAATTTAAACTATAACACTCCCCCAAAGGTCACAGCCATCTCATAATGCAAAATTCATTTAGTCCAACCTTGAGTCAGCAAAGTCTTAAGTCTCAACCATGTACAAAAGTCTGTGTCTCCAGTGACACTCAAGGCAAACTTAGCAATGAGCCCTTATTAAAAAAAAATCAACTTATATACTACCCATATACGCTATCACAGAATAAATATGCCCATTCCAAAATAAAAGAGTGGGAGTGCAGAAGGGAAAGATCTGTCCATGGCAAGAGGTATAACCCGCTGAACAACAAAATCCTGTGGCTTCCTAAATGGCATCTGAAACTCAGGACATCATCTACCATCTGACATTATGCGGGCTTAAACTGGCTTCTGTGGCTCTGTCCCTAGGACCTTCTTGGATTGGTGCCACTTGTTGCTAGCCAGTTCCCTTAGCAGACATTTCACAGTATGGGCATCTCCAACATCTTAGGGTCTCCATTGCTGAGCAGGCTCTACCCACAAAGTGCCATGCACCAGCATTATTGGGGCTTTCTATAGGGCTTCTGACCCTGGTACAAATTGCCTAGTATCACAGGCTACTTTCTGGAGCCTTGATGGCAGGCTCTATAAGCCTGTAAGTATTGTATTCTGCATGTGTGCAAAACTATCACCACATAAGGCATGGTGATATTTACTTCCAGCTTGACAGGTAGCTTCATCCTTTTGAATTACAGATGTAGTGGTGGCTTTTTTATGACCAGGTCAAAAAATCATTTTCCTGGGTGACACATTGCAGCAGGCCATCTCAAAGCCACTCACTTTTCAGCCATTTCCTTTTCAAAGGAAATTCTTTCAAATGAGGATTCAGTTTTACACCCTGGGGCTATTAATGGAAGAGGCCTGGCCAACTTTGTTTTGTCACCAAGGAATTTCCACGAATCAATGCTGTCTGCAGTAGTTTTAAATAAATTGCAATATTCCCCCTCTTTAAACTGAACATTTTCAGGTATTTTTTTCTACTTTTTCTCTATTTTTCATCATAAATCTAGCTGACAGCACAAAGCAACAATCGACAGCCTCAAAATTATGCCACCTTTGTGATATTTCTTTCCTCCACCACATTAATTAGTCCAATACTTTTCAATTCAGCTTTACTCAAATATTTGGGACATGAACAAGGTGAAGACAAGGTATTTGCTAGGATGTAATATGAATGCCCTCTATTTCAATGCCCAACAGAGTCTTCATTTCCTCTGAAAATCTGTGAGTCCCATCAGCACTTCTATTGGTGACAGCTTTTTGGTCTTCTAAGCTCTTACTAGAACTGTCCCTTAACCCCTGCTTACAACATTCAAGGGCATATACCACCACCATCTCAAAAATTTTCAAACACCTCTCACAAACAAGATCCAACAGCCTAGGAAACACATGGTCAGATTTCTACAGAGCAATGACTCCACTCTCCAGTACCAATTTTCTGTATTAGTCAAGTGGTGCATCACTATGGCAGAGACATCAACCAAAGCCAACTTAACAGGCTGAAATATTTATTGGCGGCTCACAGTTAGGGGATCACAGTCCATAACAGTGATGGGGCATGTGTGGCAGCATTAGGTGACAGGGTCCATAGCAGAAAACATCACAGCTTGGCATATCAAGAATAGAAGAGAGTGACAGAACTACCAAGTCTGGGTGATAACTTCCAAAGGCTCATCCCCAGGGATTCAATTATGCTAAACTAGAATTCCCATCCCAAATTCCATAGCCTCCATAAATAGCACCACCACCTGGGGACCAAATGTTCAAATGCATGATCTATGGGGAACATTTAGATCCAAACCATAACAGAGACAGATTGTTCATTCCAGCAAGAAACAGTAGGTATAGAGTTTTGAGCAAGGTATTTCACTTCAGAAATTGAGTTTCTTGATGTAACTGTGAAGGCTGGATCTCCTCTCCAGATTCTTAGTAAAGCTGTGATATTTTTTTCATAAAGGCATATGTCTCTAGTGACAATTCTCCTGTGATTATGTATCTAATAGTACAGAGAAATATCTACAATATTTGGAATCTCTGAGCAAAGATTACAAAAGATACACAGTTGTTTGTTATCAGCAATCTTCCACAATCTTTAACTGAATCTCTGGCATTTGACAATGATAGGGAAGAGCAAAATATCTGAAGAAAGCAGTAAATTTTGACCCCTGTTTTTACTCAGTACTAGGGGCTCAACCTAGGTCCTTGCATAGACTAGGTAAGAGGGCTATCACTGAGACACACATCCCAGTTCCTTTTTATTTTATTTTATATTTTATTTTATTTTATTTTGAGACAGAATCTCGCTAAATTATGCAGGCTGCCTCTGGCCTTGAAGCTGCAATCCTCTTGCCTCTGCCTCCCCATTTGATGAGATTACAGATAACATAACAGGTGTATATCACAGTGTCTGCTTATGTTTGACCATTTGTATTTAAATATTTTACTCTTCATATTATCTTGGGCCTATTACTACACATCAAAGGCCATGATCTTCATGACTATTACATGTCTTTCATGTATTCTGCCTTCAGGGAAATGTTTATTTGGTATCAAATGGAAAAATGTTTGTGAAAAGACAAAGAAGGGTACTTTAAATCTATAGTGTCTTTTAACCTCTGTAACACTATGAAAAAATATTGAACACATTTATTTTCTCAGCTTGTCCTTTGGTTTGAAATGTGAGAGTTTCATTATGTTCAATATCCACTTGAAAAAAATCACAACAGTGTGTTTGTATTACCAGGTACAGTCTTAGTACATAATATTAAAATATCTAAGTAGTCATTTTCAAAATATTAAGCACAAACTTGGGTTGAGGTTTAACACAGTTGGTTAAATGCTGCTCTGCTCTCTCTCAGGCCCTGTGTTTGATCCCTAGAACTGCAAAAATGGGAGAAGGACATGGCAGCCCACTCCTGAAATAATCTGATAATAATCACCCATTGAAAACCCTATGAGGGTTGCTGTGACTCGGACCTGACTCAACAGCACCTAAAAACAACAACAACAAAGCACAGATTAACAGTGAATGTTTTACTTATAGTTTTGTGGACTCACTTCTAATATCAATATTAATGGTATTGGTGCTGTTTCCCAACACAGAATTACAACTATTTGCAAGTGTTTTTAACAGACCAATCAATATCTTTATCTTTCTTACAAAGGATTCTTATGGGGGCATTATATTAATATTGTGGTGTGGGAGTATGCAATCAGAGACAACATCAGTATCAAGTGCTCATGTAATTCATTCCATGCTCAAGTTCACTTTTACTATATTCATAGTAACAGAACATTATTAAAGGAAGCACTATGCAAAATTAGTCAGGTCTATTATGTGTGATATTATTATCAGCATTTTTAAGTAGCACCTCTAACCATGCTATCACCACCTAGCACTGTTAGCATTAATCTATTTAGAATGTTAGTCTAGTTACAAAATGCCTTGACTCCAAATAGAAACAAATCAGAATTACTCCCTTCCCAAAGGATTTAAGTATTTTTAAAATGCTTGAAATATGATTCCACAAGTCCTTCAAATGTCTGACAATATCAGATTTATGAAATATTACAATATTACAAAGTCTGTTTTCTTTTGGGTTAACTTGCATAGAAAATTACACATACTGACTGTTTCAAGCATTTAAAAAATTCAAATTTTTTGCCATCATTGGCAAATGGAAACTTTGGCATTCATTTTTATTTTTTTACTTTTTTTGTACTTGGGGTTTTTTGAACCCAGGCTCTAGCACAACCTTTGCAAGTCCTCTACCACTGGACTTCAATCTCAGCCCAATTTTTATTTTTTATCTTGAGATAGGGTCTCACTAAGTTATATAGGCTGCCTTTGGCCCTCAACTTGTGATCCTCCTACCTCTGCTTCTCAAGTTGCCAGGATTACAGGTGTCCCCCATCACATCTGGCCACTTTTGCATTCTTAATGTTTTTGGTATGAAAATCCAACTAGTAAGTGTTGCTTTCCTATAATTATTTGTGTTCTCCATGTCTTTTGTAAATATATTTCCAGCAAGACAATAGTGGGAACATATAGAGAGGTAGAATAAATGCAATGAGGATTAATGTATTGAGTACCTAACATATGATTCTTATGTTAGTTGATGAAAAGAATACCACAAAAACAAAAATGTTGTCCCATACCTTAGACAACTGTATGCAAATTGAAAAAACAAAGCATACATAAGTTTTTACAGAATATTTACTGAACACTCAACGTAAAGAGGACAGTTTGATAGAAAAAAACACTTCCATTTTCTTACTAAATTTTTAATATTTAAGATTTGTCCTTAATCTGTACTATTGTTAATGTTTTAAAGATAAAAAGGTAAATGCTAATTTTTATAAGCACACATAATCGATAATTAGCAGATTTGATTTTCAAGCCCAGGTTTGAGTCCAATTCTTGTTGTTTTCTATAAACAACTATGCAGTTTCCCTTACTTATTAAGTAATAAAATCATTAGACGTTTTCAAGAGGAAAAATCAATCTTCCACTAACTGGGTGAGTTCAACTTATTTTAAACTTGAGTTTTACTTCCATTAGAACTGTCACTGAGTCTTCTTGAATGTTTCTTCCATTTCTAGATATTAGTAATTCTATACTTGTAATATCTTTATATGGACTGGATAGTTGTTTTATTTATGAAAGAAGTAAGACCAAAGCTTACTCTTAAAGTATTAGGTGTATCAGAACTGGTGAGTAAAAGCCAGGGAATTCCAATATTGTTAAAGGGAAAAAATGAATTCATGCTCAGCACCAGAAAGAAGCAAGAAAGGGGCACATATAACTTCATTTCCACATATTTGTTGGAGAAGAGGGGTGACTGTGGGCTAGAGAATGTGCTATTAAGCTTATGAATAGTCTCAAAGGAAGAACGTGAGTTCTGTTACCAAAAAAATAAACAACAAGAACAACAAAAATCATGGAAATATGGTTGGCATTAATGTAGTGACAAATAAATATTGCAAGCTTCAGAAGTAGTCTGTAGTTAAATGGAGAATATTTGGGAATGATTTATCCTGGATAGAGGACGTTAAATCAGAACAAAAAGTATACCAAAATAGAGACACTGATAAGAAAGGATTCAGATACTAGATAATTAGAATCTGGACTAGAAACATCATACAGAGGAAGACTAACAATGATAGAAAAAAAGGAGTGAAAATAAGCAGCCTGTTTCTTGTACACAAATTTGAAGTGTCTCATAGCTGTTTCTCATAAAGCCTTTCTTTGCATCCTAATACAGTTGCCTTTTTATGTCTTGCTCAATATATATAACAATGTACATAGTGCTAACATATAGCAGACTTTTCTCTCAGCTTCTATTTATATTATGTTTTGTCTAATTCAGATGAAATCCTGAACCTGTATTTATTTTTGACCCCCAACCTCATAGCTTCAGATCACTGTTCAAATTTTCAAAGGATACTTTCACTGCTGATCTTACATTTTCTTGAGCTTTCCTCACACATCTTTGGGTGATTTGCAAACTTAACCTGTACTAGTCATTAATGAAAATGTTAGCCTGTCATATATTCACAATTGCCTTCTTTTAACCATGTGTTGCTCTGTATCTTCATTGACAAGGATCCTACATTGAGCAATTGTGATGTAAACTGTGCCAAATTATGTGTAATTATAGTAGGTTTGGCCATTTTAGGTTGATGGATGATGGTAGTGCCATATGAGGCAGCTGAACATTTTCCTGTGCTAAGATCCATGGGTCTCAGGTCTTAATCATAACATACATGCAATTACCTCACTTTGAGGTGCAGTTTGTGAGCACCTCTCCTTATTTCAAGTTTGAAATTTTTCAAGTTGTATTTCACCTGTATTGAAGAAAATGTTGTTGAATGCAATTTTGTATTTTACATGTACTTATGAGTAATATTTTAGGAGGTACTAATAGATGACACAATATATTGCTTTGAATAGCTGAATTTCACTTAGACTATAGATTTGGTTATTTTACTATATTTCTCAAGTAGGCTTTTAGGATTTTCAGATAGTAACAATAGCATGTCACTCTCAATAAACTGGTTGTTAAAGACGTAAGTTCTCTGTTTCTTTGCAGAAATTTGTAGCTTCATCCAGAAAGTGTCAAAAATAATTAAGATGAATGACTGTCTACTCAATCAAAGGAAATTTATCTTTTGGAATCTTGACATTTTTCCTATGCTGTGCATGATTCTAATAAGAGCAGATTAAGTGCACATTTTCTCAACAGGAAGGCAAACAGTCGTCTGTGTGTGTGTGTTCATTTCTAATTACTTAGTAGAATAATTTAAGGATTTCAAATCATTAACAGCCTCTGTTTTCTAGCTGTTACACAAAGTCACGCTTATGGCCCTAGATATTGGCATTCTGGTAATCTAACATCCTGGAAAGAATTTCTGATTATATGAGCACAAAAGTAAATTCCTCTGAAAAACAAATATGCTGATGGATAGTGAAAACAAGCTTCTCATTTAGATTATGTGCCCAAATCACCTATTTGCTGAATGTGTGTGTATGTGCATGTGTGTTTGTGTATATGTGTAGACACACACACATATAGGAGAAGGATGTGGCAGTCCACTCCCGGAACAATTCCAAAAGAATCAGCCACTGAAAACTCTATGAGAGTCACTATGAGTTGGGACCTGACTCAATGGTAGCAAACAACAAATGGTAGCAAACAAAAAACGACAAATTATGTATATATATATATATATATATATATATATATATATATATATATATATATATATATATATATATATATATATATATATATATATGTATATACAAACACACACACACACACACACACACACACACATATATATTTGTTACTCTTAGTCTTCTCCCTACTCTTAGTCTGTCAGCTTGTCATGCTGGAGCAGCTTGCATGGAGCTGTGATGCTGAAACCTATGCCACTGGTTTTTCAGTTACTAGCAGGGCCACATACCAGTTTCAGCTGGCTTCCAGACTAAGAGTAGGGAGAAGGACTTGGCAGCCCACTCCTAAAACAAATAGTCTTTGAAAATCCTATGAATAACAAAGAAACACTGTCAAATACAGAGCCAGAAAATGAGCCCCCCAAGGTGGAAGGCATTCAAGAAATAATTGGGGAAGAGGTGCTTTCTCAAAGTAGAGTCAACCTGAATGATGCGAATGGAGTAAAGCCCCTGGGACCTCCTCTCGCTGAAGTAGCATGACTCAAAATGAGAAGAAATGGTGACTACAAACTTGGGCTCAAACATTAAAAGATCATGTATATGGCAGAGTGTTTTGTTTGCTGTACTTAGGGTCACTAGATGTCAGATCTGACTCCAACTCAACAGCACCTAACAACAACCATATATATATATATATATATATATATATATATATATATATATATACATACATACATACAGATCTGTTTCTGCTTCAGTAACAATAACCTAAGTGCTTCTGGAGAATACATTTTTTCACTATCTATAATAAGTTTTGTTATAAACCCTTCTTTTATTGATTAGATATTTGAAAATGATTCCCTGTCAAAACAATTTCCAAATATTTAGATTTAGCTAAATCATTTTCCCATTCATCCAGTTGTACAAAAAAAAATCATTTCATATACATAGTCACTTTTCTTGAAAGGATGTACTTTTATATGTGTTTAATATTATCTTGAAGGTTACCAAGGTAGGAGTTAATTTACCCATGTTCAATTGAATCACAGATGTCCTCATATACTGAGAAGTTTACAAGATTAGAAAAACTTTCATGCTCATGTGAGTATTCTAAAGTTGTAGCACTGCAATTTCAAGTTATCTAGCTTTCTTCATCATCTAGCAATATGCTCCCAAAGGAAAAATCTAAATCCCAAGATGGGAGTCCTTCCAAGTCAAGAAGTTAAGCCAGCTGTATTATTCTCTGGTTTTCTTTATTCATTTTAAGTGAACTCAGGTGTTATGCGTAGAAATTTGTCTTCCACTTTCAAGGAAATTTTGAATTAGTGTCCGCATAGAAAAATTATGCTCTGTCACCTACATCTAGAAACTGAGAAGTGTCATAGAGCTCCTGACTCATTCTCCTCAGAGGGGTGGCATTTCTCTAATTAGACATAGGCAGTCATCTTACACTATCAGCCTAGTCAAAGGAGACTTCTAGCCAAAGCCATGACAGGAAGGAAGATGTACACACCCCTGCAGCTGCTTTAGGAGATCCAACTGAGTCTCAATTTTCAGAAAGGTTACAATAGTGTGGGTTTGAGCCATTATTACTGCACAGAGAATTTAAGTGTTGCCAGCAGCACAAAGGATGGTGATGAGTAATTAAATTTATTTTCTGATTCAGTGTGAAATGATATAAAATATAGAGTAAAAAATTCTCTCATAAAAGCATATTAGTCCTTCATCATAGCAAATAGGGCTGGGATTTAGCTGGGCTGGGATTTAGCTCAGTTGGTAGAGCACTGCGCTGCAGTCTCTGAGGTCCCGAGTTCAATTCCCAGCACCGCAAAAATGGGAGAAGGGCCTGGCAATCCACTCCCAAGGCAATCCTGAAACAGTCAGCCATTGAAAACCCTATGAGGGTCGCTATGAGTCAGATACCAACTCAACGGCACCTAACAACAACAACAACAACAACATAGCAAGTATTTTAAAATTAACAGTTACACTGAAGAGTGAGTTTGACATGGGTTTGATGCCAGCTACTTACCAGCAATACCACCTTAAGAAACATAATTACTTTCTCTTCTCATGTTCTTGGTTATATAGCAATTATGTCATGCTTGAAAAGTGCTTGAGCACCAGGTCTGAGACATCTGAGGCACACAGCAAATGCTGAGTCATTATATATACATCATACTATCATCTTCACCCAGTATGTCTTCTTCAAACTGTATTTTCAAAGATTCCATAATCTCCTACCTTAATATACACTACTTTAAAATTTTGGTGACTTTTAAGACAACAGGATTTTGCTAATATTAAATTTTCCACAGAGTGTTACAGTAAATTTATTTCTGATCTGTCATTCTGTTTGATTGGCCTATATATCTGCCTTTAAGCCAATACCATACTATTTTGATTACTATCAATTTGTAATATACTTTGAAATTAGGAATTATGTTGCCTTCAGATTTTTTCATCTTCCTCAAGGAGATTTAAGGCATGTGGACCAATGGAGTAGAATACAGAGGTTATAAAATAAATCCAAACATATACTATGAACTGATCTTTTACCAGGGCACCAATAATATATGATCAGGAAAGTATAGCCTCTTCAAAAAAAATGATAATGCAAAAACTTATTGTCCACATGGAAAAAAATTAAATTGGACAATTCTTTATACAGTATGCAAAAAGCAACATGGAATCAGTGAAAAACTAGAGCATAATACTTGCAATACTGATATTCCTGGAAAGAAACATGAAGAAAAAGATACTTGACTTTAATCTGAGTAATTATTTTATGGATATGAAACCAAATACAAAGGCAACAAAAGCAAAAATAAACAAGTGAGAATGTATCAGACTGAAAAATCTTCTGCATAGTAAAGGGAACAAGCCACAGAGTGAAAAGGCAACCTATAGAATGAGCGAAATATTTGCAAACTATATATTTGATAATGGGATAAGTAATCTCCAAAATATATGTTTCTTACAAATCTATAGAAAAAAACTGAAAACTCAATTACAAATATGGCAAATATGGACTAAGAACTTGGAAAGTCATTTCTCCAAAGGAGACATGCTAAAGGCCAGCAAGTATAAGAAAAAAATGTTCAACATTACTAGTCATCAGGGGAATGAAAATCAAAACTCAAATGACTCAAACGATCACAACTCACATGACTCAAATCTATGAGGATAGACATTATCAAAAAAATTCAAAGTTGAAGAGATATTAAATTGCAACCCTTGTATATTATGGGTGTGAATGCAAAATGGTACAACTACTTTGTAAAATAGTGTGGAAGTTCCTAGAATAATTAAAAGAGAACTACTGGTTGATTTAAATTCTGACTATTAATCTAAGAGAATTGAAGGTGGGATTCAAAGAGACAACAGCATTTTTGTTCACTGTAGCACTATGCACAATAGCAAAGATGTGGAAACAACCTAAAACAATAGAATAGATTTTCAAAAGCAATATTTTGATGTTAAAAAAGGAAATTCTGTAATGTACAACCACATGGATGAACCTAAGGACTATGCTAAGTGAAATAAGTCTGTCACAGAAACAAACAAACAAACAAACACTCCATGATTCTACCTATATGAGATGTCTACAATCATTAAATTTAAAGAAGTAAGTGTAATGGTGGTTGTCAGAGGCTACAGGGAGAGAGAAATGAAGATCAGTAATTGATAGACAAAGCTTAGATCTATTTTATATAACCTGTAATCAGCAATCAAGTATTTTAAGACATCAGGTCTCATGTTATGTATTCTTACTGATATCTAAGTAGATAAATAGATGATAGATAGATAGATAGATAGATAGATAGATAGATAGATAGATAGATAATAAAGACAGAGAGAATGAGAGTATGTCATAAAATAAAAGTAAATTAATTTTTACAGTACATAGAGCTGTATAACATATTAACACAAATCAGTGTTCTAGAACAGAAATCAGGATAATTTTGTTGTTAAGGTCCAGATAACAAATACTTTCAGTGAGAGCCGTACAATTCTCTGTTGCAACTACACAACTCTGCAGTTGCAATTCAAATATAGCCATACTTAATATACACATGAATGGCCACGATCATACTAGATCCACAGGCAATACTTTGCAAACACCTGGGTTATAAAAGAACATGAAGGATGGATTGAAAGGTTATTGAAATTGAAAAATTAATTCAATTCTTATTTAAGAAATTTGATTTGATCAATGATGAACAAAACAAAGCAAGGTAAAACAATCCAAACTCTTTATTTTTTAAATGACATTACTCATTAGGAAATTTTCAGAAAAGTGCAATATAATTTGTTGCTGTTGTTGTTAGGTGCCATCATGTCAGGTCCAACCCATAGCAGCCCTATATACAAAAGAACCAGACACTCTCGGCTTCTGTGCTAGGCACAGTATATTATTTATATATAAGCCCATTGTTGCTGACACTGTGTCAATCCATCTAGTTGAGGGTTTTCCTTTTTTTCATTGACCTGCCACTCTCCCAAACATGATGTCCTTCTCCATGGATTGGTTCCTCCTGACAACATGTCAAAATACTTAAGACACAGTGTAGCCATCCTTGTTTCCAAGGAGCACTCTGGTTGCACTTCTTCTAGGGAAGATCTGTTGGTTATCCATGGTATATTCAATATTCATCTCCAGCATGATAATTCAAAAGCCTCAGTTCTTCTCCTATCTCAAAATACAATCTAGGTACTTAAAATAGAAGAGGTTTGGTATAGGAAAATTGGGGAATGGAAAGATGGAAAAGGCTTGATATGTGAATGTCAGAATAAAGGGCTACAGACTTTCCAGCAATGAAAAATGAGGAAGTCAAAGAATACAACTGTGAATGATCTCAGCTGCCTAAAGCATACAAATAGCTTCTTTTCAGGACATCTAAGAAACAGTGGCACAGCTTCCCAACTGGCTCCTGCCAAAATACACATACCTGGCACGAGGGCAGCAGTACCTTAATTTCTGCTCAGGTGCTACATTCCAAATCTTAGAAGAAGGTCATTAGTAGAAGTTAAAGCCAGATACCTGCTGCTCAAAGAGTCTGAGAGTATAGTTTCTAAGATTGTTACTCCTGAAAGGCAAATGTCTTGCAGAGATAAATACATTGCCATGAAGAAATAGGTAATCAATAGCCCTACATTATCCATGGTGGAAATGAAGACAATGGATATTAAATTACATAAACATCAGGACTGATATGAAAATGGCTTGAGAATTTGAAAGTGAAATGGGTATATGTTAAGTTACTTGATATTAAATAATAGCAGGAGGAAATTGTACCTGGATATTATATATGTTATTATTAGGTGACATCCAGTCAGATCTGACACATAGAGACCCTATTTACAACAGAAGGAAACATTCCTCAACACTGGGCCATGCCCAGCACTATGTCAGTGCTTCTCTGGTATTCACAGGGTTTTCAATGGCAGATTGTTTTGGCATTTCAGAAGTGGATTGCCATGTCCTTCTCCCATTTTTGTGGTTCTGGAGATTGAATTCAGGGCATCAGAGAGCTAAAAGCAACACTCTACCAACTGTGCTTAACCTCAGCCCCAAAATCTATCCATATCTATATCTATATCAACCTATCTATCATCTATCTATCTATCTATCTATCTATCTATCTATCTACCTACCTACCTACCTACATCTGAAAGCAAGAAAGATATTTGACATCAGCAAGTGGAATGAAAATTCTTATACCTACATTTGGAATATGAGTGTTATAAGGAAGATGGACAGAAATGTTTGAAGGAATTTCTTTATATTATTTCCAAAAAGAGATGTTGATAAGGTAGAGAAGGATAAAGAAGCTAATATATTAAAGAATGTTTTGGAGGGGACCCCTCTAAAACTCTTCTGGGGTTAAGTATGTAGGTTTAGTAGTTAATTTTTGGTGTTATGACAGGAATCTAAATTGAGAAAGCTGGAAGTATGAGTCAGGGAAGAATTATAAAACAATTCAAAAGTGCATTTTCAATTTTACTGCTGGCAGAAACAGACTGGACACTGCCAGGACACCTGAAGTATACAGCATGTTTTGCAGAATTGTCTGCTTGAAAGGCTAATTAATCCTTCAATTCCCATCTCCCACTAGTTGAGGACACCCAAAGATCATTAACTCCGATATTTCCACACTGAAGTTCATATGACCTCCTGTGCTATTGGAGAATGGCTATTTGCATATAGATCACAGAAAACAGGTTGATACCTGCAATGTATTTATCTTTGGAGAAGGCAAAAAGGTGCAACTGTGCCCAAGGTGTGTTTCTGTAAGTTTGAGGCAAGCCTGGTTTGCAGAGTTGTCCATGAGTGCTTCTGAATTCTGAGGAATAGAGGACATTGCTACCATCTACTCCCCATACTCACAGGGGAGAATTTACTGTACATTCTTTTCTTCCACTCAGCTTTTCTGAGGCATAATTGACAGAAACAAGACACATTTCAAATGTATCACGTGATGTTTTCAACATGTTTTGATATGTATATTCATTATGAAGTGATTACCACAATCAAGCTAATTTGCATATCTGTCAACCCACATAGTTACCATTTTGTGTGTTTGAATTGCTCATAATTTTACTCTTAGCAAATTATATTTTATTTTTTGCAGTACTGCAGAGCTGAATTCAAGGCCTTGCACATATTTTTCAAGTGCTCTGCCATTGAGCTGCACTGCCAGCACGTTTTTAATTTTTTAAATTGAGATAGGGTCTCAGTAAGCTAGGCAGGGTGCCTCTGGCCTTGACCCTGCAATCCTCCTGCCTCTGCCTTCCAAGTACATGGGGTTACAGACATGTGCCACCATGCCCAGTTTACTCTTAGCAAGTTTTAAGTATACAATGATTATTATTCATCCTTCACGATGCATCACTGTTATCTTTCTAGAGTTTCTCCTTCAAACAATAAGCCTTGGATCTAAAAATAAGATCACATCTGGAAAGTGGAATCACAATTGTATATATATCTAACATCAGTTAATTGTTTTAGTACTAAGAAGCTAAGCCCATGGCCTTGCACATGCTAGGCAAGTGCTGTACTATTGAGACACATCCTCAGTCCTTTTCTAAAAAAATATTATTATTGTTATAATTATTATTTTTATTTTGAGACAGGTGCTCACTAAGTTGCATAGGCTGCCTCTGGCCTCAGACACATGAACTTCCTTCCTCAGCCTCCCAAGTCATTGGGATTTCAGGTGTGCATCATAGTGCCTGGCTAACATCAGTTAATTTTTCCCAGTATGATTGTTGATAAGTAACATCTCAGTATGGTTAAATATTTGCTTTTGTTTTTGTAACCAGATCTGGAATATTTTATATGTTTAAAGATTACATTTATATGTTACTATGAACTTATGGATTTAACCTATTTTTCTATTGATATGTGTAGTATTTTGCCATCAAATTATAAGAATTTTTTTGATATTGCTGAGATCAACCTTTAATCTGTGACCTACATGCAAATATATTCTCCTAATTTGTCACTTTTTTGTTTTGTTTATTGTGTTTATTGATAAAATATTTTTAAATATAATTGAATTATCATCTTTTTATACTATATTTGAATTTAAAGGACAGATTTTTTTCTAAATACATTAAATGTTTATACATTTTACATGCCCTGAACTAAGAATAGTTAAATCTATTTTAATATATTCTGCCAATTTCTCACTGTATTTCCTGTAGCATCTGTTTAGAAGGAACATTCTTATATACTATATAAATCTTCAAAATAATTTTATAGTCACTATAAAATATGGTCTTATACCTTATAAAATGATTTACTTTCTTTCTCTTTCCACCCCCCCCTCCTCACTTCACTTCTGTCTTGTTTGATTATAGGATCACAATCTGTTGGGTTTTTTAGTGTTTTTGTTTCTTTACTTGTTTGTAATTCTCTCCACTAGCCTGGTATACTTTTGAACACAGAACAACATTTCTCATTTGGATTCCTGTTATGGATCCAACTGTGCTTTCATGGACTACTCTGCCCTTTACATTTTGCTTTCAAAAGAGCCAACTGGAGGAATCTCTATAAATGCTAAGTCATTCCTTTCCTTAAAGTTTTTCAATAGTTCCCCATATCATTCAGAATAAAAACTCAAATTCCATAAAACAATAAGAAATGTCCTAGTCTTTGGACTGTCAGTACCTCTCTGGCAGTCTCTCCTACCATTTGCTTTCTCTAGTCCATCTACAACCTTGAACTCCCTGCTCTTTGAAATTCCCAGCCACAACAAGGCTCTCACCTGAACACCTTTACCCCAGGTACTCAGCCCAGCTACAACATCACTCAGATATCTGAATGGACTTTTTCCTTAGTATACTGAGATCTTTGCTCAGGTATAAATAAAGACTGTTACCCTAGTCATTATATTAAACTGCAACTTAAGCCTAAACCTGCTTACCCTGCTCTGCATTCATATACATTCGACCTTTATTGTTATTAAGAATGAAAATACCATGATGAGAGGGAACCTGCATAATTTATTCATAATGTATGCTATGAACCTAGAATGTCACCAACACATAGAAGGGGCTTGATATGGTAAATAAGTGTTGAATTTGGATTTTCTATCCCTCACTCTAATCTTGCATCACAGTGATACATTCTCCTTAACAATGCAGAGAGAAATATTTCAAAGTATGCTGTTGTTGTCATGTGCCATCAAGTTGGTGTCTGACTCAGCAACCTTACATACAACAGGCAAAACACTATTATTAGTGCTTCTCTGCTATTCATAGGGTTTTCAATGGCAGATTGATTTTTGAGAGTGGGTTGCCAGGTCCTTCTTCCAAGCCTACAGTATCTGGTGTTCCTAGTTGGTCTCCCATCCAAGTGCTAACCAGGCCTTATCCTGCTTAGCCTCTGAGATCTGATGGGACAGGACGCCCCTGTGCTATGGCTGCAGGCATTTCAAAGTATAATGAACTGTAAAATATCCTTTGTTTAAAATCTTTTAGAGGCATCCTATCACCTTAAAATGAAAAGTAGGACTCTCAAGCCTAGGAAAACCATTCCTGCTTACTTTCAGAATCTCTAATCCTTGCCAATTCCTATCTCACATCTTGAATTTTATTGTTGTTGTTAGGTGCCATCAAGCTGGATCCCACTCACTGTGACACTATGTACAACAGAGCAAAACAGTCTCCAACACTGTGCCATGCCCAGAATTATATCAGTGCGTCTCTGCTATCCACTGGGTTTTCAATAGCTGATTGGGGATTATACTAGGAGTGGGCTACCACATCCTTCTGACATTTTTGCAGTGCTGAAGATGAACCCAGGTCCTCACAGAGCACAGAGCAGCACTCTATCCACTGAGCTAAACCCTTAGCCATGATAAATTGCTTGTACTTCCCAAAAATATGCTGTGCTTGTGAAGAACTCTGTGTCCCTGCCCTTGGGTAGAGTGAGCATATAATTTATTGTCCAAACTAGGACACTTCTGAAAGGTAAAGTGGGTATTATTAATAATTGTACTAGAACATCAAGCACAAAGTGAGACTTTCACAGACAAAGCGGGATAAATGGTCAGTTATGTTACCCTCAGGCTTTCTACATGAAAGGTCTTTCCTAATTTCTTTACCTAACTCTGTCATAATGTCTTCCAGGTTTCAGCCCCTATACCTCATCTTCAAGTGGACAATTTCAGATCATTGTTTTAGAAAAACGATTTTCCCTTAACACCTAAAAATATTGGTCATGTTTTTATTGTAATGACCATATGCTTCTCAAAACAAAACATCATGTGTGCTTCTATCCTGAGCAATAAACACACTGCATACCTAATAATAGATAATAACCACATAATATTATAAGACTATTAACCTAGGACTTGAGTTTGTCAAACACAGGGCCAGATTAGTAAATTAAATTTTGAATTTACCCAATTTTAGCTGTGTATTCTTGGGCAATTAAAATCTGCTAATAGAGCAGTTATGGAGATCAAATTAGTTGTTACCACAATGAGTAGCCAGCAGAACATAAGAACTCAGTAAATCTTAAATATTTCCATGGAATTCAGTAAAAACTAACTGAATGCATAACTATTTTATAAAAATTAATACTAGTCATGTAATTATTATAACTCAGATACTCGCTGAACTCTAAGATCTAAAATTACCCTTACATGTGATATTTCACTTGATGCCTCCAAGACAATTCAGAACAAGTAGCTTATATATCTGAGTATTCTCAATGTATAATGAAGAAATTCATTCAAAAAGTTAAATGGCTTGTATAAAAACTAAGAGAATTGGGAGTTACACATGAGTTAGCTGGGACATATCCATGTGTCTCTATGGTCTACTATATTCTCTCTTTGCCTAAAAAACTCTTCTTCTGTCCCATACCAGTATTCTCCATAATGCTCCAGTATGAGATTCCACCTGTTCCAGGAGCTTTTTCTTTTTTCTGTTCCTGCCCCTTTCTGGCCAGGTAAGGTAGCTTTGCCCTGAACATATGTTGCAGGGCTATATTGCCCAGAGGGCAGGATTTATGTTTTGGTCACCTTTCTCATGACAAGTCTCTAGGAACTTACCCAAGAACTACTGCTGGGCTTCATAAACAGCAGTTCTGCTAACCACAACTCTAAATCTAGTTGTTTATAGGTGCTGTTGAGTCAGTGTCCAACTCATAGCAATCCTATGTCCAATAGATGAAATACTATTGTTAGTGCTTCTCTGCTATTCATAGGGCTTTCAACTGTCAATTATTTTTGGGAGTGGATTGTGGGGTCCTTCTCCCAAGCCGACAGTATCTGGTGTTCTCAGGCAGGGTTCTCCCATCCAAGTACTATCCTGCCTGACCCTGCTTGGCTTTCAAGTTCTGATGCCACAGTAGCTGCAGGCCTAAATCTAGTTAGCTTTTGGTATTCCAAGTAACTGAAATTTTTGCCACCAAATAAAAACACACACTCACATACACAATTGCAGGGTACAACAAAAGCTAGATGTTAATGAAGAGATATATATTAATTAGAGAAAACTTGTGGAAAACTACTAAATGATACCTACCTCTACCAACCACTCTACTAAGCACATCATATGCTTTTGTTTGTTTGTTTGTTTGTGTGTTTGGTTTGATTTGTTTTTGATTTTGGTATTGGAGTATTTTGTTGTTTTCTATTTTTGACTTACACTAACTCTGTGGGCAAAGTATGATCTTACAACTTTCAAATACACTGTAAATATAATTCCCATTATACACTGCATGAAAATATTTTAGACTCATCACGTCTTGTGTATTATGTACTTATATCATATCTAGATAGAAGAAAATATTTTTCAAAAATATTTATTTGAGGAAAATAAAAGCTCTTACTTGAGAAAAGTAACTTTTTTAATTTGAGAAAAGTTTACAACTGATATATTGTTGACAAGGGGAAGGGGTACTAGAATGAAATATATAACTTGGTGTCATTGTTATTTTCTCACATTTGTAGGGAAATGGTTTGTATTCTACATGGGACATTACAAAAGAAATTCATCCTAAAATTATTATACATAGATAATCTATATAGATAATTCACATACTTTTACTCTTTAAAATTGTTTATTATTATATATTCCCAAAATAGCTGGTATTAAATATATTTATTTATTTATTTTCAGAGTTATTGCTTTGATCTTTATGATTCTCAGTCTATTTTTCCAAGTGATTTTTATTCCACTAAAACTTTTCAAAGCCAATTTAGATTTTTCTTTATATTTTACAGTATAGAACATCCAATATATAGGAATCACTTATTATACATTTATTATTTCCACAGGCATCCCAGAGTAATACATCTAGTACTCTTTATATGTAGGCCATTGTCCCTATTTGTAAGATTTTATAAAATGTGTCCTTTTGTCAAACCACTGTTGACATTTGCATTCCTCAAATCACATAGAACATGGGATTTGTTTAAATGGAGTTATATGGGGTGGTGCCAGTGAACACAGATGCATGTGGTAATAATCTTTGCTGAGTGCCTTGATCACTATTAGTAGAAAGAACTAAGATTCTTGCACTACTGCTAAACATGATATCAGAATTTAGTTTGGATTTGGCATCCAATTGTCCATTCCATAGAGATTTAAATTAACTTGGAGAGAATTCCTAGGGCAGCAAATCAACCCCATAATTTTCTTTTTGTTGATTTACTGTGGTTCTCCAGACTTTCCTTGCCCCATTCAATATTGTGAATGAGCCTGGGGATTGGATCCAGTAAAGGAGAAAATTAAACTGTAACATCAACATGTCTTCTGTCTCTTTATCTCTTCGTCTTATAGTGCTTATATCCCCAACAGTTTCATCTTTCAATGGTATTTCAGAAAACAATTTAATTTGCAAAATTAGAAGCATTTTTATGCTTTTATGAATCCTTCAGAAGTTCTTGACTGCTGCTGTTACTGCAGAAACTGCTAACAATTAGAAAATGAAAAAAAGAAAGAAAGAAAAGAAAAGAAATCAATTTCCTTGCTCCTAAGTGTGTGGTTCTTCTGTACCATGGCTTATATGTAAACTTTTTAGGAATTTTTAAGGTACAGTGGTACTTCAGAACTTAGCCATAATCTATTCTGGAAGCCTGGCCAAGTGCCAACCAGCTATTGTGCTGAGTACTTTTTTCCCATAAGAAATAATGTAAATGTATTTATTATTTCCAGCACCATACTGAATAGCAAATTCAGACACAGTTATGCCTCTCACACACTTAGCAATGACTTCTTTTTAAAAATTTAATTGTTGTTCTTACTATTTTCCTCTCTCTTTTACTTTTAGTGCTAGAAAATTCCTTAGGTGCCCTGAGGACCATATAGTATGTGTATGTATGTATATATGGGAAGAAAGAAAGAGAGGAAGGAAGGCAGGCAGGAAGGAAGGAAGACAGACAGTCTGTGAAGGAGATTATGAGATTGTGAGCACAGCACCAGGACAGGTCTTTACTTCATGAAATAGATATGCAAAAATGATATTTTATCCCTTTAGTTATACCTGGAAGCATCACAATTAAGTGTAGCATCTCATACAGAGTTTATCATGGTGGATGAGTGTCAAGTAAGAGGTAGAGCATCAAAGTTCTCTCAAAAATGTTGTTTGAGGACTGCAATGTTAGAGCATGGAGCAGTTCAAGTGCCGAGGTACCACTGTATTTAGAAATGACACATTTTAAAACTTATGTCAGTTAACTGATATACTACAAAACTTCACAAAATCATAAAATGGAATTTTGCAAAATTTAATGAAATAGATTCCTAAAAAAGTGTTTGTTCTTGCCCTCCTATCACATGTGCATGCCCATACTTTAAGAAAGACTTACTCACAGGACATTATTTACTAACAAGAGAGTTATACTGATTATTATTTCTTATTTGGGAGAAAAGGATGTTTAAAGATGACATCTTCCAGTCCCCACATTTTAGGGGAGGAATGCTTATGCAAGCATAGTTAAATACACACAAAATGCCAAATCACTATAAAATTAGAGCTATTGTGTTTCGGCTTGACAGAAAATTGCTTAGGTCATACTGAAGTGATATTTCTGTGTCTGCACTTATTACCAGTTTAAATGGTTTATTTTCTCTAACCTATCACAGGACACAAATGTTCGGTTCTTTTAACTGTCTTTTTAAACATCTATAAAAATTGACCAGTGAGATTATTGAAATGTACAATTGTTGAGAAAGCTTGGTAAAACAATCTCTTTGGAATGATTGTGGAGTATGGAATTATATTACATAATAAATTCAGTAGAAGAAGTGGAGTTTAATGGATATTTCAATAATAATTTTAAAAAACAAAATGAAAGATGTCAGATTATGGCAACAATTTAAGAAACATCAAGAATTAATTTTTATGACATATAACCTGCATTAGCAATGAAGTTCCAGATATTTGTCACACTCATTCTACAAACAGAAATTAATAATATTTTGATGAAAAACTATATTATTGATATTGATTGTAACATTATTATAATTGCTATTTAAACATATGAAAAGCCATTTCTTTAATAAAAGTAATGAGTTTACCAATGTTTAATCTCAATAACACCGTAATGCTATAGTTGAAAGGGGCTTTCCTCATTTACAAATACAACTGATCAAAGCTCCAAAAATCAGAATTTTAAAACCACCACATCTGAGACAATGTCATTGACACTGTTGTGATCACTGACATTTTAACTTCCTATTGAAGGACAAAGTAGAAGCTGCATTGATGGAATTGGTGAAACACATAGCTACAGGAATTGATGGAATACAAATAGAGATGTTTCAACAAACAGATGCGGCACTGGAGGTGCTAACGTGTTTATGCCAAGAGATTTGAAAAAATACCTACATGGACAACTGACTGGAAGAGACCCATATTTGTGCCTTTTTCCAAGAAAGGGGACTCATCCGAATGTGGAAATTATCAAAAGATAACTTTAGTATCACATGCTAGTAAAATTTTGCTAACAATCATTCGAAAGCAACTGCAGCAGAATGCAGACAGGGAACTGCCAGAAAATCAAGCCAGGTTCATAAGAGGGCATCATTGGTGATGTCAAATGGATTTTAGCCAAAAGCAGAGAATACCAAAAAGATATCTAGCTATGTTTTATTGACTGTGCAAAGGCATTTGACTGTGTAGTTCACAACAAATTATGGTAACATTGTGAAGAATAGGAATACCAGAACACTTAATTGTACTCCTGAGGAATCTGCACATGAACCAGGAGGCAGTTGTTCAAACAGAACAAGGAAACACTGTCTGGTTTAAAGTCAGTAAAGATTTTTGTCACCCTACCTCTTCAATTTCTATGCTGAGAAAATAATGAGAGAAGATGGACTTCATGAAGAAGAATGTGGCATCATGATTGAAGGAAGACCCACTAACAACCTGAGTTATGACACTAGGTGCAGTGGTGCATGCCTGTAATGCCAATGACTTGGGAGGCAGAGGCAGGAGAATTGCAAGTTCGAAACCAGAGGCAGTCTGTGTAATTTGGCGAGACCCTGTCTCAAAAAGTAAGAAAATGGGCTGAGGGTGCAGCTCAGTGGTCCAACCCGAGTTAATCAGATGACACAACTCTGCTTACTGAAAGTGAAGAGGGTTTGAAACATTTACTAATGAAGATGAAAGAACACACCCTTTGGTATGGATTGTGCCTCAACATCAACAAAACAAAAAGCCTTACAACTGTGTTAGTAAATAATTTTTTTGGTAAGTGGAGAAAAGATTGAGGTTATCCAAGATTTTGTTTTACTTTGTTTAACAATCAGCACCCACAGGAGCAATAGTCAAGATATCAAAAGACGCATTACATTGGGACAAGCTGTTCCAAAAGACCTCTTTAAATTGTTGAGAAGTAAAGATAACAAATTGGAGATGAAGGTGTGCCTGACCCATACCATGGTATTTTCAGTCATATCACATGACTGTGAAAACTGGACAATGAATAAGAGAGACAGTAGAAGAATTGATGCTTTTGAATTATATTGTTGAAGATGAATATTGAATATACTATGGACTGTCAAAAGAACCAAAGATCCATCCTAGAAGAAGTGCAACCAGAGCACTCCTTGGAAGCAAAGGATGGCTAGATTATGACTTACATATTTTGGATATGTACTCTGGAGGAACCATTCACTAGAGAAGGATATTATGTTTGGGAGAGTGACAGGTCAATGAAAAAAAGGAATAACCTTAACTAGATGAATTAATACAATGGCTGCAACAAGGGGTTTAATCATAGAAAAGGTCATTTACCTGGAACAGAATTGTGGAGTGTTTCACTCTGTTGTACATTGAGTTGCCATGAGTTGGACCTGGCTCCATAACAACTAACAACAACAAAATAAATGTATAATTTTTACTTTGGATATCTCTATTGATCATAAAGAAAATACATGCTACTACCATAGTTGATTTGGTAAACAGACGTTCCAAATATAATATGTTTGAAATGTCAAAACAAAATGGGACCTCTGAAGTAATCTTCAGTTTTAACTTTTATTTAACTATTTCTAATCGGATGTGTACATGATTTATGCAAGATAAAATCTTCCCTGAATATCATCTTTAGAGGAAAGAATCTATACTGTCTAGAGCTATCAATACACCTAAGAACGACAAGAAGTCCTAAGGGAAAAGGAGAAATAGAGAAGGCCTTCAATTCTAGGAAAGAAGGAAGGACAGAAAAAAGAAAGAAAAGGAAAAGAAAAAGAAAAACATGAAAAAGTAAATAAGCATGAGTGATAGAGATGTTATTTCCCCAGAGCCCATGTGTATGCAATCTAGTGGGGTACACGGTATGAGAACATTCTTGAAGAATATAGTGAGTAGTTGAACATGAGCATCAGTATTATGTGAAAATGAGAAACTTATGTAGCCTAAATACCTACTATATATTCACATATGTATAACATCATTATACAATATATGTATAATTTCATCAAGAAACAGTTTCTAATGACCCACATATTAAGTGTGCAGGAATAATAAACAAAGCAGTTCATTTACTCTAACACTCCTATGTTAAATAGTTGCTGGTGAATCACTGTTTAAGTGTCAATTCAATTATTTATCCATCCACCTAGATGTATAAATTTAGTTTTTGAGAATTCTTGGGAATGGGAAAGTTAATTGGTTGGACACATTTTTCTTAGCTATTGAAGGAAAATTCATTTTGTTTTATTTTTTTCAAAATGTATTGTGCTTTTTATACACACATCCATATATGTTGTTGTTGTTAGGTGCCATCGAGTCGGTATCCGACTCATAGTGACCCTCATAGGGTTTTCAATGGCTGTTTCAGGATTGCCTTAGGAGTGGATTGCCAGGCCCTTCTCCCATTTTTGCGGTGTTGGGAATTGAACTCGGGACCTCAGAGACTGCAGCGCAGTGCTCTACCAACTGAGCTAAATCCCAGCCCACATCCATATATAGATGTGTGCATATCAGATATGTATATGTGATATTGCCGTATTAGTATAATAAGCTTATGTATATTAAAAACACCATAAACAGTAGGCAAAATCAAACAGATTTGGGGAAGACACTTGTGGGGTACTTAACTGACAACGAAATGTAATATATATTTACAAGATATTCTTATGGATTTCTATGGGTTGAATGTGTTCCTTCCAAAATTCACATTTTGCCAACATGATAGTATTATAAAATGGGACTTTTAATAGATGATTATATCATGATCACTTCTCCTTTCAAGAGTGGATTAAGGTCCTTGTAAAAGAAGTTTCATACAGTGTTCAGACTCTTCTTGCTTTTCCATTTTTCATAAATTAAAGATACAGTGTCCTTTCCCTCCAGTGGGTGCTGGTTCATGGTGTCTTCCTAGAAGTAGAGAGCATGCCATATAAGACATCCAAAATTACAAGTGCTCTGAACGTGGAGTTTGATCCTAGAAAACAGTGAGCAAATTAATTACTGTTCTTTGTAAATTACCCAGTATACAGTACTTCATTATAGCAACACAAACAGACTAAGACATACATGAAAGGGAGAAAGATACTTGATATAATCAACAATAAACAAACAAAAATAGATAGGCATTTCCTTGAAACACATACAGTATTTAATAAGTTACAATTTTCACATTAAAAATTCCATACTGGGCGATGTGGCTCATGCCTGTGATCCTAGAAAATCAGGAGGCTGAAGCAGGATGATAGCAATTTTGAATCCAGAATCAGCCTGCATAATTTATCAAGATCTTGCCTTAAAATAAAATAATAAATGTAAAACAAGAGGGGCTAGTGTGCAGCTCAGGGGTAGAGCACTTGGCTAGCATGTATGAATTCCACAGTTCAACTTCGCAGAGTGAAAATAAATTAGTCCATTCCACATTATTTTTCATGGACTGGAGATCTATTCTTAGTTTCATAGCTAAAATGCTTTTACTGTGTCTAAATGATTCGCAAGGCTAAATGACTATATTTTCTCTAGAACTGAATCTCCTTTTTATCCACAAATTTATCAGGAGATACTCCTACTTGTCACTGAGTTCTTTGTTTCTCTCTATTACTACCATAAAGTCAACCCTATTAACCTCTGTTGTATTTCTCACATTACCAACTAGATAGGACTGTTAGAGTAAATGAATGAGAATAGGATTATTTGGCAGCTGGAAACAAATATGTTGATTATTCTATTAAATAACAACCCAACTATGAAAGGAAGAGGCATTTGACCTGACTGAACCTATATTTTCTCTTATTCAAGTATAGGTATTTTGTTCTATTTTTATTATTGTAAGGTAAAAATCATATGATTAAAGTAACAGAAAGCCCATATTAAGTTCATAGGTTACTGTTCATTTAAATTGTTTCTCACTGTGGGATTTATGTACCTTATTATACTTTCAGAATACTTAGTTTTAGGAACCAAAAATGTAGTATTTTGTTCCTTTTCTTTTTTCTTTCTTTAAGAATGCAAATCTTGATTCTAAATCATACATTATTCTAGATAATCATGCTAGATTAAGGAAGATCATTTCATAACTGATCTGAGCAATATCATTATAATTAGGAATCACTGCAATGACTTCTAGAAAAGTTCTAGGATGTTCAAATCATTTCCATGACAGTGTGTTCAAGGAAGGAAAACCTAAGCACAAGGATCAAATATCTTGTCTGCTGTTAATTTTGGCAGATCAAGTTTTCCTGGAGCACAGTCACACTGATCCATTTGCATCTCCATCCATTTGCATCAGCTGCTCTGTTGTAGCCTAGTTGAATTGTTACAACAGACTCAGTCTGACTTGCACCTGATAAATTGTTACTATGTGTCCAAGTACAGGACATTTACTAACCCTGGATATATCAGTATTCTCATGAATTTTTCTGTCAAAAGCAAAACCCGAATACAGTGACGCATCTGTCTACTCACAGCAACTCAGGAGGCAGAAGCAGAAGGTTTGCAAGATTTATGCCAGAGACTCCCCGTTGTAACATAGTGAGACCCTGTCTCAAAATTAAAAATTAATTAATTAATTAATTAATTAATAAGGGGCTGGGGATGTAGCCCAGTGGTACAGCACTTTCAAGTATGTGCAAAGGCCCTAGGTTCAACCACCAAGTACCACACATACACACACAGAGAGACACATACACAGATGGAAGCTCAGAATTCTCTCCAGTAAATTCTATTACAATGAACTAATAATTAAAGTAAGTTTTTTTAAAAAAAACCCTGTGTATTTAAAATAGAGTCTTCAAAATGAAATATTTAGCTTACTGCTATAGAGCACTTGTTTAGTATGTGAAAGACCCCAGGTTTGATCTATAGCACTAAAACAAATTGAACATAAAATTTTTATGATATAATGTGTGAATACTCATAATCATGTAAACATTATTAGACTTACTCAAAAACTTAAGTATAATTTTATGTGTTGAAATATCTAATATCTAAATAATTTTGGTTCATCTGTTCATAGAAAAGAAATTTCTTTCAAAGCAAAAAGTTTTAATTACACTCAATATCAAGTAATTTTATTAGTAATAGAGTTATAAGGGAATTAAAATACTTCTGTATAAAATTTTTATTTTTGAACTCTTTAGACGCTAATGTATACAGAGAAAAATACAGAAATCAGTAAGGGTACTGCTGAATGGATTTTCCCAAACTGAACACACCAATATATAAAACACCAAAATTAAAAAATAAAAGAAAATAAAAAGAAAAACTGTTATTGCTGTTGTTAGGTGCTGTCATGTTGTATCCAACTCACAGTAATGTAGGGTTTTCAACGAATGATATTTTCAGGATTGTTTCCGTACTTTGCCACGTCCTTCTCCCATTCTTGCTGTGCTGAGGATTGAACCCAGCTTCAGAGAGCACAGAGCAATGCTCAACCAACTGAGCTAAACTCCAGCCTCTAAAAGCAGGAAATTGTCTTCCTCCCTGAATTTCCCCTAGGACTTCCTTCCACTCACAAATCCACTCACCATATGCAACTATACTTCTGGCTTCTGAAAGTATATAAAAACAAAACACAGCATTTATTAAGTATGTGAATCATTCGAAATACTGTACTGGGGCTGGGGTTTAGCTCAGTTGGTAGAGTGCTGCTCTGCACTCTCTGAGGTCCTAGCTTTGATCTCCAGGACCACAAAAATGAGAGTAGGACTCAGCAGTCCACTCCTGAAGCAATCCCAAAACAATGATAATTGTTTTGATAATCCTCTTGATAATCCTCTAAATAGCAGAGAAGCACTGACAATAGTGCCTGGAATGGGATAGTGTCAGGTAGTGGTTCGCTCTGTTGTACATAGGGTCACTATGAGTCATACCCTACTCATGGGCACCTAACAACAACAACAAATCCTCTACTAAAATATCTGAACCTCCACAGGAATAAATTATTTTCCACTTTTGTCTAAACTACCACGCAGAAATTGGAAAAAATTAAAAATTTAGAAGACAGGATTATCATAAATTATTTTATTCACATATATGGGCAGAACAGATATTTCCACTCTGAGAATCATTGGGAAGAGGGAATAAATAAATTAGATTATAATTTGAAAAATAACATTTTTTGAACAACTAGAACAAAAATACAACTATCCAGTTGTTAGAAGTTTCACATCACAGTAGCTTTGTGCTCATCTCTCTGCCTCTAAGTGTCTGCAGAATAGCAAACTCATATCGCAATAATGGCATTATGATGCTTAGCTGGCTCATAAATTGTTCTTTCTTTTCCTGTAACCCAATGGCAAAGATTGCGTGGTTTCACGTTGTATGTAAATTTTCACTCTGACCCCCATTCTAACACATAATTGTTATTTTTGCAGTACTTACAGCACAGCGATTTTTCCCTACATAGGACATAAATAACAACTAACTTAATTTGTTGTTAGATTTACTGCAATTATTTTTACTACTCATAAAATTAAACCTAGGGTGAATTCCTACCCAATAAAAAAGTCTGATGTGAGAATATTTTGGAACAAACCAAGTCTTATTTAAGTATTTGTGAACTTTAGTATTAATTTCCATAGTCTACTACAAGTGCAGTAATTGAATATTTCAAAGCTTTTCAAATTGAGTGGTTTGTGACTAAATAAATTATAACCAGAATTGGTTTTAAGAAAGACAAGACTTGAAATAAGTAATAGTTTTTGCCATAATTTTTGCATACTTCAACTTCAAAAATGGAACTAATATACACAGTAGAAAAACTTGAAGGGGGTCAAATAAAAATAAGAGTATTATTTTCTAAGAAGTAAGGAAAGACAAGGGAGTTGCGTTTTCAATACACACTCAAATTCTCAAAGGAATTTGCTGTCATGTGAAACAAAAGATATGGTTACATAATACTTTCAGAGAATTTCAGCAAAATTCTGTATTGGAGGTTGTTGCGTTATAGAGTTAGGAAATGAATTGAAAGTTTTGATATTAGGCTAATTCACATAAAGAAGTTATCATAAATGTATACTGAAATACAATGATGTCTGAACTTAGAAGCTTTATTAAGAAATAAATGACAGAACTTGTCTTCAGGTAACTCTGTATGTGTTAGTGTGAGTTTCTAGGGTTACAGTGTTTTCTTGCCAGTAGAGATATATGTGTTTGCATGTGTACACACCTGTATATACTTGCTAGCTGATTATATCCCTAATCCATTGCAGATGAAAGGTATATCTTCCTTAGCAATATATTTTATTTGACTTTGTATTTATTATTTTGAATTTTTCCCCTTAAATGCCTTATGATACTTTTCCACTCTCCATGCACTAATTATTGCATATTCCTCAGTTTTTCAATACAGCTGTTCTTTTCATGCAAACCTATGCCAAAGTACCTAGTGACTAGTAAAAGAGAAAAAACTGACTTGTAAAATGAGAATTTTTGATAGTTTTTTTTAACTCAAATCAACTTTGACATTTGAAATGAACCTTATGCCCCATCCATTTATATGAGTCTGACTGATAATAAGTAGCAGGAGTGGATTGTCTCACTTTGTGGATGCCAATACAGAGGGACAGAAGGTTCGGTTGTCCTGACCCAGCATAACAAGAGAAGATGGCAAAATTTCTACCTATGTGCTCCTGATTTTATCAAAAAGCTTCTACTCATCAGTCTCCCCTTAACCCCTAAATTTACTGCAGGTGGCATATGACAATTAAGCAGTCTGTGAAATAAGAAGTATTTACGAACATTTGAATGTGTATAGTTTCTATATTACAGTGATCATAATTGAAATCAGCCAACTGTTTTGTTTAAGGAAAGAACAAATTCATTGTACTGATATATGCACCTCCCTGGCTTGTTGTTGTTGTTGTTTGGTGCCGTCGAGTCAGTATCCGACTCATAGCGACCCTCATAGGGTTTTCAATGGCAGATTGTTTCAGGATTGCCTTGGGAGTGGATTGCCAAGCCCTTCTCCCATTTTTGCTGTGCTGGGAATTGAACTCGGGACCTCAGAGACTGCAGCGCAGCGCTCTACCAACTGAGCTAAATCCCAGCCCACTCCTCACTGGCTAGAAGCAAATAAAAAAGCAATTTGCTGTGGTCCCATTTATCTATTCTTGTTGCAATTTCTTGAGCAATTGGGGTCCTATTAAGGAAATCTTTTCCAATGCCTGGTGGAGCTGTAAATTGGTGCAACCACTATGGAAATCAATATGGAGGTACCTCAAAAAGCTAAAAATAGATCTACCATATGACCCAGCTATAACACTATTGGGAATTTACCCAAAGGGAGATGAGTCATCATACCACAGAGACACCTGCATCTCCATGTTCAATGCAGTGCTTTTCACAATAGCAAAGATATGGAATCAACTAAAGTGCCCTTCAACAGAAGAATGGATAAAAAAACTATGTTATTTATACACAATGGAATACTATTCAGCAATCAAGAAAAATGAAATAGGGTCATTCGCAGCAAAATGGATGGAATTAGAGAAAATTATTTTAAGTGAACAAACACAAGCTCAGAAAGAGAAACAACACATGTTCTCACTCATATGAGAGAGCTGACTCAAAATTACAAGAAGGAAAAATCCTACTCAAAGGTCAGATC
>VMDO01021853.1:0-34588 GCA_007922755.1 Pedetes capensis | reverse complement strand
ATGACTGTAGTCCTCTCTCTCTCTCTCTCTCTCTCTCTCTCTCTCTCTCTCTCTCTCAGTGGGGGACTTTTCAACTTTGAGATTATTGGTATTTTGGGAAAGATAATTCTTTGCTTGGAGGGATTTACTTGTGCTTGGCCTTGTTTTCCACATCTGTAAAATGAAATATCTGGACATAGCAGTAAATGACACCCTATCCAAATGCCACAATGTTGTGATCAGTAAATTTGCATGTGCTTCCTATGCCCTTATGACGCACATTTTAAAAAATCCTATGCTGTTTCTTGGGCTGAGATTTAGCTCAGTTGGTAGAGCACTTTGCTGCAGTCTCTGAGGTCCCGAGTTCAATTCCCAGCACGGCAAAAATGGGAGAAGGACCTGGCAACCCACTCCCAAGGCAATCCAGAAACAGTTAGCCATTGAAAACCCTATGAGGGTCGCTATGAGTCAGATACCGACTCGATAGCACCTAACAACAACAACAACAACATGCTGTTTCTTAGTGATCCACTTTGTTCCTTAAAATAAATGGACTAGACATCTGGGTTTGGTTAACTGCAGTTGCACAGATTCATGTTATTTTCTTGAACAAGTAGATCCTGAAAGCAAAGACTATCCCAAAGAAAATCCTATGAGACAGTGTAAGGCCACCAGCTTTCTTCTGCAATAGGCTAGGGAACAGTTTCATGGCAAGATTTCAAGATTGGCAAATTAATCCAGTGCTGTCTCCAAATTTATGGCATCCCCACTTCCCTGCCAACAAAATACCCCATTTAGAATCACAGATGCCACTATGTTGAGACAATGGAAGATACAGTTGGCTCCTCCTGCATAAAACTTCCTTCTGCCACATCCCAAGATACAAACAAAAACAAAGAGGGAGAGAGATTCTTCTTCCCAGGGATCCTGGTAGACAGATGTCACTATCTTTAAGCACAACCACAAAATTCATAAAGCCCTGAACACAAACCCTAGACACACCCCTGAGGGATCCTACAGGGCAGGGCAGGGCCTTGGGAGGAGTCTCCATAGATGAGTCCAGCCCCAACTTGACTCACTCTGGAGAACTGCAGCACAAGAGGTTCAGGCATAGTTTTCTAATTCTGTGGTGTTATCTGGTGGCAGAGCTTTACTTCCACAAGTGCAAAAAACTGACACTTGGGAAAATGCAAACTTTCTGGGAATTTGAACATTTTTGGAGATTTGGGAGAGGCTAATTTAGTTTGCTAGTAACGGATCAGAAATTGTGCAGGTGGGAGCCAATGTGAACTTATGTGTGTTTTGATCAATTTATATGACTTCAATTCTTTGACTTGCAACTGAAAGCCTCATTTTTCTTAAGCTTTGAATCAAACTAAAAAGTCTATAATTTTATGCTGGTATCTATTCATAGATGAAATATAGAAAGATCAATGTCTTTTGCTCTTTAATTATTGTTCAATCAACTCCTAACTTTCAGTGGGGTGGTAGAAAAATAGCCAGATAAGAGTGGATTGAGCCTGCAGCTATACCATTGTGGTGTCTGATCCTGGAGTCTGGTTAGTACTTGGATGGGACACTGCCTGGGAACACCAGGTGCTGTAAGCTTGGAAGGACCCAAAAGCCCACTCTCAAAAAACAATCAGCTACTGAAAACCCTATGAATAGCAGAGAAACAAAACAATAGTGTTTCATCTGTTGTACATGTGGTTGCTATGAGTCAGACTCTGACTTGACAACACTTAACAACAACAAGAGTGGATCAGAGGGGATACAGGAGGAGAGGAAAAGGAGTAAGTGCAGATATACAATGTGACTGTGTATATATAGTATGTACATGTACAATAAGACTGTATAAATACAGTACAGTTGGGTGTTGAATCCCCTTGGGTCATAAGTGAGATCTTCAACTATGCAGGGTAGATGGCTCTAATGTCTCAGCTTATCCAGGGGAGAGCAGATTCTTAAGGACTCATTTCAATAAAAGCCTTACCCATCCTCCATGCACTGATTACGTTGACTAACTGAGCTTCCCTGTGAGACTGGTAGGCTAGCCTGCAGGGCCTCTCCATCTCTTTACCTGAGGAGTTGAGTGAGTCTCCTCGTGTCTTACTGGAGAACAATGCCTCTACCTAGGGAGGTGGTCACCAGGAAGAGAAATTTCAATATGAAAATAATAATTCAACCTTTCAATAAGCAATTCCTTTTGCAGGCATTTATTCTACAAATAGAATATGTCATGTTATATGTCCATGGATACTTATGGCAGCAATATTGGAAAGTTCAGACAATTTCAGTCAACAGAAGTCTCATTAAATAAATTTTAGTATATCCCCACCATGAAATACTATGCAACTGTTAAAAAGAATAAGATATATTTACAGGAAATGATATAGTAGGATGTCCAAGATGTATTAAATGAAAACAACAAATTAATTTTAAAAATTATGAAATAATCCTATTTCTAAAAACAATAAATACACACACATACACACTATCAAAATATTTATAATAAATTATTAACAGAAATGGGCTGCAGTTTAGATCAGTTGGTAGAGTGCCTGCTTTGTGTGTTCTGAGCCCCTCAGTTCAATCCCCAGGACTGTAAAAATGGGAGAAGGATATGACAACCCACTCCTGATACAATCAGCATCGAAAACTCTAAGAATAGCAGAGAGGCACTAACATAGTGCTGGGCATGGCACAGTGTCAAGGAATGTTTCTTTCTGTTGTACATAGATTCCTTAAGAGTCAGACCCGACTCGACAGCATCTAACAGCAACAACAACAATTAACAGAAATATTTCTGCTTAATTTTGTCTATGAGGATAGAAGTCCAGGAAACAGGTATTCCATGAGCCTTGATACATGCTGAAGTTGCATGCAACTGTTTTTAAACTACGTCTTTCAACATAGATGCTGCTGAATCATCTGGTTGCATCTCATATTGTGGTCTACAAGATCTCACACCATCTGACTGCATGTTGTGCTACTGTCTCACTGTCATACTCACAGAAGCTATATACATACAAATTGTTTAGAAATCATACTTACCTTTCATTTCTGGAACTTTTTTTATAAACTGGGATTACATATCCATTAAGCAATATATTCATCCCTCAGCATCGCTGAAGCATTAGTTCTAAGACCCTATGTGGATACTAAAATTTGAAGATTCTAAAGTGTCTTATATGGGAGAAGGACCTGGCAATCCACTCCCACGGCAATCCCAAAACAATTGGCCATTGAAAACCCTGTAAGGGTCACTATGTGTCGGATCGGACTCAATGGAATCTAACAACAACAACAATGACAACAACAAAGTGTCTTATACAAAAATGGCATAATATTTACATATGACCTGTACATATTCTTCTGTATACTTTAAATCATCTCTGTTGTTATGTACCATCAAGTTGTTTCTGACTCATAGCAACCCTATGTATACTAGACAAAACTCTACTCAACACTGTGCCATGCACAAAATTTTTTTATGTTTGAGCCAATTGTTGCAGCCACTTTGTTTTATCTCATTTTGAGTCATGCCACATCAGCAAAAGGAGGTCTTAGGGGCTTTATTCCATTCCTGTCATTAAGGTCAACTCTCCTTTGAGGAGGCAACTCTTCCCCAGCCATCTCTGAGTGCCTTCCAATCTTGGGGGCTCATTTTCCAGCACTATATTTGACAGTGCTTCTCTGCAATTCATAAAGTTTTCAATGGCTAATTGTTTTAGGAGTGGGCTGCCAGTTCTTCCTAATCTATCTTAGTCTGGAAACTCAGCTGAAACCTGTCTACCATGGGTGGCTCTGCTGATACCTGAGAAACTGGTGGCATAGTTTTCAGCATCACAGCAACATGCAAGCCCACATAGCACGACAAGCTGACAGACACTTATAATACCGAGTACAATGAAAATGCTACATAAATAGTTGCTAAACTGTATTTTGTCTGTACATGTTTAATTCAGACACATTTTTCCCAAAAATTTCAATCCATGGTTAGTTAGATCTGCAAATGCAGAACCCATGAATACAGAGGACTGACTGTAATTTCCCATTCACCCTTCTCCATCTGGGTGTATTTGATCACCCTAGGTTACCCACATTAAAGAAATCATACAATAGTTGTCCTTCTATGTCTGGCTGTTTTTTACTTCATATATATCCTAAAGGTTCATTATATTGTAGTATGTACCAGAAGTCCTTTGTAATGCCAAATAATATTCCATTGTATGTGTATGCCACATTTTCTTTATCCATTCATCTGTCGATAAACTGTTGAGTTGTTTCCACTTATTGGCTATTATGAATAGTGTTGCTATGAACATGAGAGTACAAATGTCTCTTCAAGACTCTGGTTTCAATTCTTTTGGTTATATATTCAAAAATGGACTTACTGTGTCAAATGGAAATTCTGTTTTTGATTTTTGGGTGAACCACTGTGTTTTCCATAATGTATGCATAATTTAACAGTCCAACCAACAATGTATCCTTGCCAATGCTTGTATTCCTCCCCCTATAGTCCCCATTTTTAAAGATAGGAGCTATCAGCCAAGTGTGGTGGCTCACACCTGTAATCCCAGCAATTTGGGAGGCAGAGGCAAGAGGATCGATGCCAGAAACAGCCTGTGTAATTAGCATGATTCTATCTCAATTTAAAAAAATAAAAAAGAGGGGCTGGGGTTCATGTCAGTGGCAGAGCACTTGCAAAGTATGTATAAGGTCCCGGGTTCAGCTCCCTGTTGTTTGTTGTTTTTAGGTGCCATACTGAAAAAAAAAAAAAAAAAAAAAGAGGCGGTCTTAATAGGTATGAAATGGTATCTCACTCTCATGCTGATTTGCATGAGTGTGAAGAAGCATCTCATTGTGATTTTATTTGCATTTCCCTAATAATTATTTTTTTACATTTTTAATTTTTAAAACTTTTCTTTTAGTTTTAATTTTTAATATACAATTTTTAATTTTTAAAATACAAGTTTTATTTTAATATACAAGTTTTAATTTTTAACACACAACTTAATGGGTCACACTAGGACATTTAGATACATGCATTTCATTATACATTCTCATGTTAACTTCCTCCTTACCCTCTCATGACCCTTCTCCCCCATTCCCTCCCTCCTCACTAATGGTCTCCTCTCTACTTGCGTATTCCTAATAATTACTGATGTGGAACATCTTTCCATGTACTTGTTGGTCATTTTTATATTTTTTAGGAGAAAGTCTGTTATGGTTTGAATCTAAAATGTCCTCCAAAGGTCATATGTTTGAATGTTTGGTACCTGAGTGGTGGTGCTCTTTGTGGAGACTATGGAACTTTGGGAGGTGGGAAACTAGCTTTGTGGAACCAGGTCTCTGGGGGTGGGCCTTTGGAATTTATCCTGGACCCATGGTTCTGGTCATTCTCTTCTCCTGATCCACTGTGATGTGAGGTTGTTTGCTGCCTGCTCTACGGTGCAGCCATGCCTGCCTTGCCACCATGCCTTCTTGGTCCATGGACTAAGATCCTCTAACTGAGAGCCTCCCATAAGTTTGTTTCAGTTGGCTTCTCTGCTACAGTAACAAATAAGCTGACACATATTCAAGTCCTTGGTTTTTAATTGTTTTGTTGTTTTTGTTGAGTTTAGTAGTTCTTTATATATTGTGGATATTAATCTCTTATCAAATATATGATTTGTAAATATATCCTATTTTGAGAGTTGTACTTTTTCTCTTTTGTGTCCTTTCCTGTAAAGAGGGTTTTTATTTTGATATAGTCTAATTTATCTATTTTTTGTTGTATATGCTTTTGATGCCACATCCAAGAAATCTCTGCTAAATCTAATGTCACAAAGATATTCCCTGTATTTTTTTCAAGAATTTTTATTGCTTTACACATTGTATTTAGGTCTTAGGTCAACTTTTGGTTATTTTTTCTGTATGGTTTAAAGTAAAGTTTAATCTCATTCTTTTGAGTATGGACACCCAGTTTCCTGGTATTGATTGCTGAAAATACTGTCTTTCCCCACTGAATAGTATTGGTGCTCTCATTAAAATTCATTTTTTACCATATCTGTGAGAGTATATTTTTGGGATCTTTATTCTATTCCATTGGTCTAATTGTCTTTATGCTCTACCTCAAGTGCCTAGAAGAATGTCTGAAACACGTTGTTGTTGTTGTTGTTGTTAGGTGCTGTCCAGTTGGTATCCGACTCTTGGCGACCCTGTGTATAACAGGCGAAACACTATTGTCATGCTTCTCTGCTATTCATAGAGTTTTCAAAGGCTGATTGATTTTTGGGAGTTGGTTGCTGGATCCTTCTACCAAGCCTACAGTATCTGGTGTTCCCAGGTGGTCTCCCATCCAAGTACTATCCAGGCCCAACTCTGCTTAGCTTCTAAGATCTGATGGGATCAGATGCTACAGTGCTACGGCTGCAAGTGTCTGAAACATATAGACTACCTCAAAATATTGTATTGAGCTGGGCAGATTTCTTGACACCTGAGGCCATCTTCAGTGAGACTTAGAAGTAGAGTCTTCCTCTGAGTGCTCTAAAAGGGCAGAGTGATTTGCCAGTTTTCTTTACTATTTTTTCCTAGAATTGGGATCATTTGCTAGATCATATTGTTAGCACATGATAAATATCTGTGAAATAATTGTATGAAAAAGCATGGAAATCATGCAAGCTAACTCACTTGATTAACACATAAAAGGGGGAACCATATACATAGCTTAATAAATAAAGAAAACACATTCCATAATAAGAAGGGCTGACATTTTTATAGCATTCTAATAAGCACTCTGTATATTTATTAATTTCTCTGTATATTATTAATTTCATCCCCCCAGAGATGCTTGGAGAAGGTAGTATTATTATGTTTAATTTGGTGATGGAAAAACTGAACAGTGGAAAAATAATTTGCCAAGCTCCAGGCTGATTAAGTGGCAGGGTCTAACATTTCAGCATGGGTAGCCCAGCTTCATTGTTTGTGCATCTCAACACTACAGTTTACTGCCTTTTTTGAAAACATTCAGCAGCGAATTCTAAAGAAACGCTCAGTAATCAGGTAGGTTATCAGGATGGAAATATTTAGCAGAAACCATGATCTAACAGTCTTCCAAATGATATAATACTGAATCTATTTTTGTTAAGATTTTCTAAAGAATACTTTGTATTATCACTATTTTCAACATTTTCATAGCTGTCTTGACAATATTGAAAGCTAAGTAAGTGGCCCTTTCTCTTAATCTATAGCTCTGGTGTCTACTAACAATTTCAAAGCATGTCACCTTCTTTCTGACCATACTGAATCATGCATAAGACCACTTCTTGCACATGCTGATGATAGAGATCTCATATGTCTCCTTGAACAGGCACATATGGCTACCCCATGGACTCATTTGTCCTTCAAGTAGAACATTAGAGGAAAGAAAGCATGTAAATGGCAAATCCTTTAAAAAATAATTCCTGGCATGGGCATTTAGTAGCTAAGGCAAGCAGCTTCATAGACATGAACCTTAGCTTCCTAAGGAGAATAAGGATAGTAACATCCTCTAGACTGGGTTGTTGTGAGGAGTAAATGAATTTGTGTAGGAAAAGAAGGTTACATAGTGCTTGCACATGGCATGTATCCGATGTAGAACCACTGGTTCAAAACACCACTCAACACCACTCAACACCATATAACACATTTCATTTCTTTTCACACATATGCAATACATAATAAAGTCAGTGTTCTCGGACTTGATTATGCTTTGACATAAAAGTAATTTGGGGCCACATTCACATCCATAGGTGAATTCTCACTTTAAGGAAAAGTTAGTACAGCCTGTCTGAGACTGAGATGCCCTTTATCTAGAAGAGAATGAAATAATATTTCAGGTACTTTTTCAGTGAACTGTGTAATACAGTAGGAAATAATTTATATGCCTTGAGAGAAAAGCTGGGACAGCAGGCAGGAATTGAGAAGGCTGATCAAAATGGCTTCCTTTAAAACAGGTCTGTCCTGGGCTTCAATACTAGTACTGCTAGAGGAATGCGTGTAATGTTAACACACATTTATTTTACTTCTCAGTTTTATATTCTTAAGTACTGTTTTCTAACTTGGATTTTTAATTCAAACTAAAGTTCTGTCTTTAATAGTAAGTTCAAGACAGAAGTGGAAGGGAATAACATTCTTCGAAGGCCTACTATGTGCCAGACAGTTTACATAACAATACTTGTAGAGAAAGTAAACAATATCAAGATCAATAATAGAGAGAGTATCGTTCTGCCTTCTTTGTCTATGGATATAGTTCTGAATTTTTAAGGAAAAGAAAGATTTTGGTTAATGTACACATATGAGATTGAGTTTTCATGAATAAAATGCAGGTATTCCCTAATCCTGAGTCATTTGCTAGAGAATGTTCAGTGACCATTGAGTATAGGAATATTTGAGTGCTATAGTCATAAGAGTGGGCTGGAATTTAGCTCAGTTGGTAGAGCGCTGCTCTGCAGTCTCTGAGGCCACAAGTTTGATTCCCAGCACTGCAAAATGGGAGAAGGACCTGGCAATCCACTCCCAAGGCAATCCCGGAACAGTCAGCCATTGAAAACCCTATGAAGGTCACTATGAGTTGGACTCAACTCCATGGCACCTAACAACAACATAGTCATAAAAGGATGAGAATGGACATAGCTTTACCTGTGTTAGATCAGAGACTATATTTTTGATATATTGGTTCTAAGAATCTACCACCAATAGAGGAAGAAGTAGTGATGTTCTATAGGAATCTTGTGGCACAGACATTTATTTTGACCCCAAAGTGAAATATTTGAGATAAAGAATAAGCCCTGTGCTCCATCAGTACATCCAAATCTCTGTCATTGTGTTGTTTTTGCTGATGTGACTACATTTGACTTTCCTTCCTTTGTATAAATGCAAGCTTCCCCAGATGAAATCTTATAATGCTTCATAATATTTCTAGATGAGTTGCAGTGTTACATACTATTCTTTTACAAATGAGGCTGGAGGCAAGAAAAAAATCTAAACCAAGACCATAATGTTAACATAATGTATGCTATAGGGACCAACAGCTACTGACAGTTACTGCTGTGTTTTCTCCAGAATTCCTATTATGATGTAATGTTCTTTTACAGTTAATGTGAAAAAGGCAGATTGGAACCAGAGTACTGCAGAAATGCTGAAGAAGCAGAGATGTCAGTCATCTCTGATGAAAAGGGTATGTGGTAAATATGAAATAAAACTGTTTCAAAGTATGATAAAGGGATGCTTAGACTTCCAAGATCCATTCCATGACCCACCAACCATATGAGCTCTTCTTTAAACCCAGCAGAGCATGAGAGGTTTACCTTCTGGACAGATTTGTTTATGGAAGTCATGGTTGTGGGTATTCTGGGCATAGAGAATGGCAGAGGTGAAACATGACCTAAGAGAATTAGAGGAAATTCAGAACCCTAAATGATCAGACAAGAGCACATCACACAGCCTTCTCAGCTGCTAGAGAACTCACAGGTATCTAACACCCTCGGCAGCGAAACTTGCTTTACTGATACTGTCTTGTCAAGCTGTGGAAAGTCTTGGGGTCAGTCAATGACTGTTGTGGGTATGTGTTACCCAAACTTGTTTAAGTTAAGGTTGATCCAGAAACATTTTCAGGCCTTGGCAGCAATGATGCAGAAAGATATAGGCAACATTGTTAGCAGCCTATACTTCTGATATGGCCCCTCTAATCCTTAAACCCTATCACGGGGCCAAAAGAGCCTTGAGGTGCCATGGTTCCAACTCTGATGGAAATAGTAGGCCCACAGTGCAACAGTAGTGATTTAATGAATTCTGACCTTCCTGTCCAATTTCTCTCAAACCCATGCAGGGGATCAGGAAAGAGTTTGTTGGCTGTGCCTACTACTTATTGTCACTAAAATCAGTGAAGATATTGGTATGGAATCATTGCCCCACCAAAGAGCCCAGAACTCAGATTATATAGGAAGCATCAAGGGAGGCCCCTCTCCACATTCAGTATTGTCATATTTACCTAATTGCTAACAGGTATTACTTGAAAAGAGGGCCACTGGCTGGAAATTGGGAATACTGGTTATGTTGACTTTGTATATTCCTTGATGATTTATAAAGCATTTGCCCCTCTTCCAATAATGACAATATATAGAATTTTATCAAAAATTAAGCTTAATTTGATGGGAAGAGGGCAACTAAATGAATTATTTTTTCAAAGCACCTGATAATTGATTTCATGTTATATATGCATTTAAATCTCAATGTATAAAGTCATTACACAATACACACACATGCATACTATGGGAAGACAATGAGGTAATAGAGAAGCAAGTTAATACTATATTATTGAAGACTGCAATTCAGGTGATTTTTATTTGCTTACTTATTTTCCTCTAGTGTGTATGATTTAGCAGACAAAAATGCTCCCTGTCAAGAACTAAGATATAGTAATTGTTTATGAAAATGGAAAAATATGCTTAAAACAAAAACCACTTTCCTTCACCTACCAGAGATGTGAAAATTAATTACATTTTTCCTTTTATTAGAAAAACATTGAAAAGTTAGAAAGGAATATGTAAATAATCTATTCACCTTCCCCAATATACACCAAAAATGAATTGTGGTTAACATATTGGTATGATTTATTCTTTCTGTTGTGCATGTATAAAAACTGATATTCTAATTATTAACCAGTATCTTGATTGTGATGCAAATTCAGGTTCATGTCATGATTTAAGAAGTCACCTTGATTTTCCCAAGATGGTTAAACAGTTATTATAAAACTAGTCAGTGAAATATACCTACTCTCCCCATTGATTCAAAATGTACTTATTATTTTACTTGTGTGACTTTCCTATTATTTCTTCTATTTTGTTTCTGTTAACAGACCTAGTGCCAAGATTAGTTTGTGCTCACATATGGGAATGTAAAGGTGACAACTTAATTCTTCTTGCAGCTAGCTGCAAGGCTAGATGATGTGATACTGTTTTATCTAAGATGTTGTAGTTTGTGGTTGGTGATCAGCTATGCCCTGGAAATTTCTCTCTCTTGACTTTGACTCCAGTCTGGCCACTAGACTTATTCATATACTGGGTACTTCTTCATTTTCTAGACTAGAGCCTAAATACAATATAAAAGGTAAAACTCGAAAATAAAAAAAATCACATAGGATTAAAGGAAAAGGGGTGATAGCTTTTTAAAATTAGTGTCCTGCATTTCAGGAGCTGGAGGGAGAGGATACCGGCACAATTCATATACCCCCAAGGTATAAAAGGTTAAAGAAGGAAGCAGGAGAGCACAATTATTCAACTAATTTCTTTGTTTTTTAACTTAGGATGTAGTGTTTTATTATTTTTATTCATGGTAATTCTTTCCTTTCATGTTGCATGACCTGGAATTTGCAGTGGGTACTTATTCTATCAGTGGATAAAAGAAACAACTGAACAGAACAATTTTCCATATTCTCCTTTTAACTTATTTCATTGGAAAAATGACATGTCATTGTTTCAATACAAGGCAAGCTTTTGGGATCTGGCTAAATATGTCTTTAAATTGTGTAGGTTCATTACAAGGGCAGTAAAGAACGGAATAGTCACAAGCCAACAAGGTGAAAAGATAGCAGTTGGATAGTCCAAGATCAACAGTGCCTATGTAGTTACTGTCCAGGAGAAACCTTAAGTGGATCAGAGAGTAGCAACTGAACCAGATAAGCTTGAAGAGTGAATGATTCAGACAGAGGAGGTCTGGTCTATGTAATAAAGTACAAATGACAGAAGGCTTGATATTTATTACAAACCAAAAGAGAAAACCGAATGAAAGGGAACCAATAAGAGAAAAAACATCAGTAAATCTACAAAAAATGTTTAACCTGGATAACCACCAAAAACATTTAAATCAACACAATAGAAAATAGCCTTTTGGCTTCAAAATGACAGGCTGTCATATGGTAAGCTCTCAACCAACATTTATTGATAAATAACAGGAAGGGCTATCTATCTGGAAATGACAGATCATTCAAAGAACGCTGGGATGCCTAGCTGAACACTCTTTAACGATGACTTATTTTGAAATCACATTATTCAGTTTGTTAAGACAGTCTTCACTACTGTCACAAAAACGATTTTCTATTTTAAATAGACAAATAGAAAAATTGATGTTTCTACTTATTTTTCAGATAGGATCTGTGCCAATGGAAATGGTATGAGGACTTTCCTACTAACTTAAGAGTATAGAACTAGAGTGAAGCTACTGAATGTAGTAATTAGATTACCATTTATGAGTTTAGACTCAATAGGTATACATACAGCCTGAATTGTGTTTTCTAAAGATTAGATCCAAGTAAGAAAAACCAGGCTCAAACAGAGGGGATCTCTCCTAGTTCAAGGATCTGGTGGTGGGGTAGGGAAGGAACATATATTCTTACCTTAATTCCCATCACAAACTTCAGAAATCCCTGACCAAGTCCTGTACACATATTGGAGCATTTCTAAGGGAAGGATCTTGGGACTGTTCCTTTGGGCTAGATGAAGAGACAAATGACAAAACTGATAGGGAGTACTAGAGTGGGATTTCTTTTCTTTTTGCAAGCCATCAATGACCCAGATGAGGAACCTGTGGCATTTGTTGTCCTGATTGATGCTATGTAGAACCAGTATGACTACCATTGTGGAAAGAGATTATGGAAAGCCTCAATATCAAAAGTCCAAAAGAATCAGGTGCTGATTGTGGGTCATACCATAAAATGCTCATATTGTAGGTTTAAGCTGAAACTGAAGAAAATTAGAACAAGTATACAAGAGCCAAGGTATGACCTTGAGTATACCCCATCTGAATTCAGAGACCATCTCAAGAACAGATTTGGTGTGTTAGACACTAATGATTGAACTCCAAATGTGGTGTAGCAAGACAACAAAGACATCATTCATGAGGAAAGCAAAAGGTTATTAAAAAGACAGAAAAAAGAAAAGACCAAATTACATGTCAAAGGAGATTCTGAGACTTGTCCTTGAACATTGAGCAGCTAAAGTGAAAGAAAGACATGACAAAGTTAAAGAACTAAACAGAAGATTTCAAAGGACAGCTTGAGAATTAAAATCAAATATTATAATGACATATTCAAAGAGTTGGAGATAGAAAACCAAAAGGGAAGAGCATGCTCTGTTTTACTCAAGCTTAAAGAACTGAAGAAAAATTTCAAGACTTGAGTGGCAATATTGAAGGATTCTACAGGGAAAATATTAAACAATGCAGGAAACATCAAAAGATGGAAGAAATTCAGTTCATATACCAAAAAGAGCTGGTAGGTGATCAACCATTTCAAGAGGTTGCATATGATCAGGAACCAATGGTACAGAAGGAAGAAGTGGAAGCTACCTTGAAGGAATTTGTGAAACACAGGGCTGCAGGAATTGATAGAATAGTAATAGAGATGTTTCAACAACAGATGCAGCACTGGTGGTGCTCATTTGTTTATGCCAAGAGAGTTGGAAAACAGCTACCTGGCCAACTGACTAGAAGAGATCCATATTTGTGCCTATTCTCAAGAAAGGAGACACAACAAAATGTGGAAACTATCAAATGATATCGTTAATATCTCATGAAAATAAAATTTGCTGAAACAGTATATTGACAGGGAACTGCTAGAATATCAAGCTGGTTTCCAAAGAGGGCATGTAACCAGGGACATCATTGATGATGTCAGATGGATATTAGCCAAAAGCAGAGAATACCAGAATATGTATATCTATGTTTTATTGATGCAAAGGCATTTGCCTATGTGTATCACAACAAATTATGGATAACATTGTGAAGAATGGGAATATCAGAACACCTAATTGTCCTCATGAGGAATCTGTATATGGACCAAGAAGCAGTCATTTAACAGAAAGAGGAAATAATGACTGGTTTAAAGTAAGGAAAGGTGGGCATCATTGCTGAATTCTTTCACTGTACATCTTCAATTTCTTTCTTTCTTATTTTTCCTCCATTTATTGGTAAATGTTGGTGGGGTACAGGGTAATACAGCATTGGCTTTTTCCATTATGCAACTCTTACATCACTTTTCATTACATTTTTATCAACTTACAAGATTTGTGGAACATTTTGACTAATATGTAGTAAAACTTATATGCATATTTAGGTTACGTTTCCCTATTTTTCCCATGTATTCATGAAGTTGCATTGTTTACATTGAGATCCTCTCCCCCTTTATCTCTCTACATTATTTTTCCTCCACATCCCTTCTTCTGCTTCACTTCCCTTTGCTAGTTCCTTCTCTCCTTTCTACTCTCTATATTATTCTTTTTTCATTAAGTTTAACTGTACATTTTTATATAGCAACTTATGTTTAGGATTTTTTATTTCATTAAGTAAGATTCAGCTCCCACATATGAGTGAGAACATGGCATTTCTCTTTTTGAGCTTGTATCCATTTACTTAAGATGATAGTCTCCACTACCATCCATTTTATTGCAAATGACATTATTTCATTTCTTATTGCTGAGTAATATTCCGTTGTGTATATATACCATTATTTTTTATCCATTCTTCTGATGATAGGCATCTTGTTTGGTTTCACATCCTTGCTATTGTGAAAAGTGTTGCATTGAATATGGAGATGCAGGTATCTCTTTGGTATGATGACTTGTCCCCCTTTGGGCATATTCCCAGTAGTGGTATAGCTGGGTCATATGTCAGTTCTATTTTTAGTCTTCTGAGGTATCTCCATGCTCATTTCCAAAGTGGTTAAACCAATTTACAGTGCCACCAACAGTGTAAGAGGGCTCCTTTTTCTCCACATCCTCACCAGCAATTATTATTTGTTTTGTTGATCTTGGCCATTCTTACTGGAGTTAAGTGGAATCTCAGAATTGTTTTGATTTGCATTTCTGTAATGGCTAGGGACATTGAGAATTTTTTCACATGCTTCTTAACCTTATGAGCTTCTTCATTTGAAAATTATCTGTTCATTTCCTTTGTCCATTTTTTAATTGGGTTATTTGCTTTCTCGGGATTGGCATTCCTGAGTTCTTTGTAAATTCTACAAATTAGTCCTATGTCAGATGTGTAGGATGTGGATATTTTCTCCCATTCACGTAGGCTCTTCTTTAACTCTGTCGATTGTTTCCTTTGCTGTACAGAAACTTTTTAATTTTGTGTAATCCCATTTGTCAATTCTTGGTGCAATTTCCTGAGTAACTGAGTCTTATTAAGGAAATGCTTTCCTATACCTGTGTGTTGGTGCATGTTTCCTATCTTCTAGTAGTTTTAAGGTTTCTGGTTTTATGTTGAGGTCTTTAATCAATTTTGAGTTGACTCTCATGAAAACTGAGACCATACCTCTTCCATTTCTATGCTGGGCATATAATCCAAGAAGCTGGACTTTATGAAGGAGAATGTGGCATCAAGGTTGGAGGAAGACTCATTAACAATCTGTGTTATGCAGATGACACAATTTTGCTTGCTGAAAGTGAAGAGGACTTGACACATTTACTGAGGAAGATCAAAGAATGCAGCTTTCAGTATGGACTGTGTCCCAGCATCAATAAAACAAAAATCCTTACAACTGGGTCAGTAAACAACCTCATGATAATAGAGAAAAGACTGAGGCTGTCCAAGATTTTTCTTTACTTGGCTCTATAATCAACACCTACTGAAGCAGCAGGTAAGAAATCAAAAGATATCCATGTTTCCCAGCACCATTTATTGAAAAGGCTATCCTTTCTCCAATTTACCTGCCTTGCTCCTTTGTCAAAAATCAGGTGGCTATAGATCTTCTCTGGATCTTCTATTCTGTTCCACTGGTGTTCAGGCCTATTTTTGTGCCAGCACCAAGCTGTTTTCTACTATGGCCCTGTAGTATAGATTAAAGTTAGGGATTGTAATTCCATCTGCACTAATTTTGCAGTTTAAGAGCATTTTGGCTATATGTGGTCTTTGTTTTTCCACATGAATGTTTGGATCATTTTTTCTATATCTGTAAAGTCTGTCACTGGGATTTTAATGGGGATTGCATTAAATCCATAGATTGCTTTTGGTAGGATAGCCATTATTACTATATTGATTCTCCTAATCCAGGAGCAAGGAAATTCCTTCCACTTTTTAGTATCCTCTGCAATTTCATGAGAATTAATTTGAAATGGATAAAAGACCTCAACATAAAACCAGAAACTCTAAAGTTAATAGAAGAAAGGATCAACAATATGCTCCAACATGTGGGCATAAGAAAGCATTTCCTTAATAGGACTCCAATTGCTCAAGAAATTGCAACAAGAATAGATAAATGGGATTACATAAAATTAAAAAGCTTCTGTACAGCAAAGGAAGCAATCAACAAATCCCCACTGAGTGGGAAAAAAATCTTTGCATCCTATACATCAAACAGAGGACTAATTTCCAGAATTTATAAAGAACTCAAGAAAATAATACCCAGGAAAACAAATAACCCAATACACAAATGGGCAAAGGAACTGAACAGACAGTTCTCAAATGAAGAGGCTCATAAAGCCATGAAACACATGAAGAAAAATGCTCAATATCCTTAGCCATTAGGGAAATCCAAATCAAAACAATGTTGAGATTCCACCTTACTCCAGTAAGTATGGCCAAGATCTACAAACAAATAACAACAAATGCTGGTGAAGCTGTGGAGAGAAAGGATCCCTCTTACACTTCTAGTTGAGTTGTAAATTGGTTCAACCACTTTTGAAATCTAAGGAGGTACCTTAGAAAACTAAAAATAGATCTATCATAAGACCTAGCTATAACACTATTGGGAATATACCCAAAGGGAGATGAATCATCATACCACAGAGACACCTGCATCTCCATGTTCAATGCAGCACTTTTCACAATAGCAAGGATATGGAATCAACCAAAGGGCCTATCAACAGAAGAATAAATGAAAAAATTATGGTACATATACACAATAGAATACTACTCAGCAATCAAAAAATGAAATAATGTCATTTGCAGCAAAATGGATGGTATTGGATAAAATTATCTTAAGTGAACAAACACAAGCCCCAAAAGAGTAATACCATATGTTCTCACCCATATGTGGGAGCTGAATCAAATTTAAAAGAAGGAAAAAATCCTATACATAAATTGGAACATAATAAAAAGCTCATGTAAACTTTGTGGACAAGGGACAATTTAAGAAGCGGAAAGAGGGAGGGAGGGGTCTAGCAAAAGGAAGTGATGATGGGAGAAGACAGGAGGGGGAGGAAGGCCAATGAGGACTGAGGAATTAGAGAGAGGTTGACCTCAAAGTAAACAGCCCAACTTTAATAGTTTGGGAAATAACTATAATAATACTAACAATACCAAAAGATGGCAGCAATGGGAATGGGCTAGATTATTCATGTAATACTGCTGACAATGTAAAAAGATAGATCACTATAGAAAACAGTTTGGACTTAAATCATAATTGGGATGCAAGGGTATAGAAAAATATTCCCACAAAAGACATACAAGTAGAAGAGAGGCCATTGGTGGAGGTGGGGTGGGAGGTGGGGAGGGACACACAAGGGTAATGAAACACATATATGGAAATGTCACAATGAAATGCATGTCAGAATGAAACACTTTAAGTTGTACATTAAAATTTTCCAATTAAAAAACAAAACAAAACAAAAAAACCCAACTCTTCCCAGTCATCTTTATGAGTAATAAAGCTGGCGTTTGACCAGAAATAAATAAATAAATAAATAAATAAATAAATAAATCAAAAGATGCACTGCATTGGGAAAACCTGTTGCAAAAGACCTCTTTAAAGTGGTGAAAAGTAAAAAGATGTGACATTGAAGATGAAGGTGTACTTGACTCATGCCATATTTTCAGTTGTATCATATGCTTGTGAAAGCTGGACGTTGAACAAGGGAGACAGGAGAGGAATTGATGCTTTTGAATTATGGTGCTGGAGATGAATATTGAATATATTATGGACTGCCAAAAGAATCAACAGATCCACCCTAAAAGTACAACCAGAGTGCTCCTTGGAAGCAAGGAAGGCTAGACTTCATCTTACATATTTTGGACATGTTATCAGGAAGGACTTATCCCTGGAGGAGGATATCATGTTTGAGAGAGTGGCAGGCCAATGAAAAAAATGAAGACCCTCAACTAGATGGGTTGACACAGTGTCTGCAACAATGGGCTTAAACATAAAAGATTGTGTGCATGGTACAGTGTTAGGGAGTCTTTCATTCTGTTGTACATAGGATCCCTATGAGTCACACCCAACTCAGGAGCACCTATACCACCACCATCAAGAGCCAATTTGAAGACATTTTCTTGTCAAGCCAACTTGATGCTCCTTGTGAGTCTTGGAAGACTCATTTAAGAGAATTCTTGGTTGTTTCACAAGATGCATCAGGTATCATTTATTTTCTAATCTTTAACTAGTTTCTTTCTTTCTTTTCTTTTCTTTCTTTCTTTTCTTTCTTTCTTTCTTTCCTTCTTTCCTTATTTTTCTTTCTTTTCAGTACTGAGGAGTTGAACTTGGGCCTTATGCAAACTAAGCAAGTGCTCTACCACAGAGCTGCTCCCCCAGCTCCTTTTTTATTTTGTTATATTTTTAAAATTTTGACATTGGGTTTCACTGAAGTTTTGCAGCATGCCTCTGGCCTGGAACTCATGATCTTCCTGCCTCAGCCTCTAAAGTGGCTGGGATTACAAGTGTGTGCCAAAGTGCCCAGCTTAACCCTCTGATTTCTCCCCTCCAAGTTGTTTCGCCTTCCTGATAAACCAGGGAAATTCCAAGGTCTAACTCCAAGGTTCTACCAGAAAAAGTTGATCCTCTAGCTTCCTCGGTAGGAAATGATATACATACAGGGGAATTCCATGGCCTGAGATCATGCATGCCACAAACGCAGATCCATAAATGCATATAAAGATACTTCCATTGCCACATTTCCCTTGTTTCTTCTCTTCCTCTGTTGGTGGTTTTATAATAAATGCTTAGATGCCTGTTTATTTTTGCTTCATCACATGTGTTGTGCCTACCCACATTGTATGCAGCAACCTCAGGTGGGATGGAGATTGTTAGGGTTGGTAGGGATAGGGGATTCATCAGAGGAGCTACTATTTACTTAAACCTCTAAACCTGTAACTCCACCATCTAGGAGGTAATACTGCTTATTCAATAGGACTGTCATCATTGGTCAGTGTTTTTTTTCCACACAGATGTTGTCTCTTACCGTGAGAGTGACTATTCTGTGTGGGAGTTGGGAAGAAGTGACATCTCTCTCCTTAACCCTCAGTTCTCTAGATAGACCAACACCTTATATAGAAGGCAGATGAGCAGTTATGTGAAGGGAGTGTTAGGAGGGAAGTTTCCTCAGTATCCTAGAAAAAGTTCTTAAGTCTTATTCCAGTCAGCTCACAACTGTTACCACTCTACCCTCAGGCTGAATCCCATCAACACAGTCCCCCATCACCAGTATCAGTTTATTCTTTCTCATGTTAGAATCATTTTTCAATTTATCAACACCAACAATAGGTAATGAAACATTTTCCAGGAAAGGTGAAGGAGTTTAGATGATGATTGACCCTAAATCCCATACACCTGAGGGAAGCCTCTGATGCATTTCTTTTAGGAATTTTTCAACATATCCCAAATTGACATGCATTATTATTTACTAGCCAATATTACCAAAAACATTCAATAATAATTAGAAGTGTGGGTAAACATTACCAGTTATAACAACTTCATCAGTTTTATTTCTTCTGCTCTTATCACATTAGGTAAGCAAGCCCAAAAGAGATGCCACAATCAGCCACTTGTTACAGATACATAAATGAATGATGAGCCTTCAAAATTTGGAAAATAAGGAAGAAATTCTTTGAAAAATCTGACAGAAATAGTCGACAACATATTGCACGAAATTTTACTGGGGAATCAGTTAATAGATAGCATAAAATAAAACCAATCATATATGTTTCATGAGAAAATAGAACACACCCTTATTAGATTTATGAGGCCAACATTACCCTGATAACAAAATTAACAAAGAAATGAAAAGAAAATAAAACTACAGATCAATGTGACTTCACAGCATAGATCCTCCTGCCTCAGTCTCATGAGTAGCTACACAGCACCTGGCTTGTACTATAGTTTTACAAGATGTTACTATTAAGAGACACTAGGCAGAGGACATACAGGTTATTTCTGTATTCTTTTTTACTACTGCATCTGCATCTGAATTTATTTCTAAATATAAAGTTTAATTAAAATGTGGCTATTGAAAGCTTGCCTTAATCCCTGATGGACATTAAATGTTGCTACACTTTATTATCAGTCACTTTGCAACCCAGAGGGAAGGCAGTCTTAGCACAATGTGGACATGATAGAGAGCAGAGGAGAAAAATGCCAGGAACCCGGTATTCTTTGACACTGGAGAAACCAAATCTGAATCATTAGTAAGCTGTGAATCATTTATTATTCAAGATAATACTCTCTTCATGGTTTAAACCAATTTGAATGTACTGTTCCTTGCTGTTTAAAGCATCCTCATTGATCTGTGGATGCTGCTTTTGTTAGATTTGCTAAATGAGTGCATATGAGGATTTTTCTCAATTTCTGATAATCAAAAACTTGAGTCAGACATGTCTAATGTATCAAAGACTCATTCTTTCATTGTTTTCCTCCCCAGAAAATGATTTTTTTCTCTTGATCTGCATGCTCACAATTTTAAATGACTTAGCCAGATTTCCTTTGCTTATTATACCTTTGAGTATTGTGCTGTTGCAAATAGTATGGCTCCTTTTCAGGAACACCCATCAGTCCAAGATCCTTTTCCTGTTCTCACTTACAATCTATGTTTCTGTCATCCTTTTCACCTCTCTACTTTCAACAATAGATTGTATAATTTTTTATTCCACTAATTATATGTTTTTCCTTCATCTACACTATTAATTGCTTTCTTTGCTGTCTCAAATTTTAAATTTGTTGTTAGATTTTAGTGTATCTGCCACTTTTATTGATGAGGAAATTTTAGTTGGAAGACTGAAGAAAATCACACACCGGCACTGAGCAAAGAAGACAGGTATCATAGGATTCAGAGTCAAATGTGTCTGACTTGTTCTTTGAACCACAGTGCTGTTCTAAGCTGCAGGTTAATAAAGAAAGAGCTAATTCAGCATCTATGTCACTGCTTAACTTTATGGTTAAAACTTTGAAGTAGAAATTAGAGACAAGGCTATTTCAAAACCTGACATGCTCATTTCTGTGGCAAAATGGACAGATAACCTATTACATGAAGATAGAGGCTAGTAGGTTGGACCTTTTTCATTTTCTCCCTCCTACAATAAAGGAGGAAGGAATTTGTTACTGTGTTTCCTGCTGTAGCAATGCCCTTATCAATATGGGCATTACATCATGCTGGAGGTGGAAGGAATCAGAACTTGTGAATCACAAAGCCGGAGAGCTCATTAGACAGCCCTATTTTTCTCCTCCATCTCCCCATTACTGATACTCACAGGCCTACCTACTGCATCTTACTCTGTCTCTGGGTTCCCTCATCTTGATTCGGCTATCTCACTCAAGGTACTGAGGCAGTTTTTTACACATAAAGTAGGTCTTCTCTGTCCTTCCTTTGTTGATACAGGCCAAAGAAAGTCTCCTTACTGAGATATCTTTCTCATTTCCTTTTGCTTGAGTTTGACTAATAGACTTTCCAGGTTGTCGCCTCTTTTCCATTTTCCTTATTTGAACCCTGATAAGGACTTTGCACAGATACCAAATGCTCAAGTAACACTAAGCCCCGAGAAGCTCTATAGTGGAAGGGGTGGTGGTTGGTGATGTATGAATCATCTTTTGATTGCAAGGCTCTGGGAATCTCTCTGGAAGGCCAGACTCTGTAGTATTGATTTGAATGAAATAATTTTACTCATTTTGAATGGCTCATTTAGATGTAACAACTCATTAATGTGTCAACCCAAGTACAAGCAAGTTAGGGAGACATATTATAAGCAAGGCATGCAAGGAGTAATTTATATTGCTCTTTGTACTGGAATCTCAAACTTTATACATACACATACAAAAAGTACATAAGTATTGTCAAGATTTTAGACAAATAGAATGAACAGAAGCAACCACATACTTGGGAAGTATCATGCAGCTTTAGGAAACAACTACAACTAGATTATCTGCTTATATGATAAAGCTGAATTTAAATAAGTCAGACTTTCAAAGATTAGGAAGCAAGCAGTATGTTTATTGCAATAAAGAGCCTGAATCTATTTTTGATGTTTGGCTATTGACAGCTTTGAAACTTCACCTCTCCCTTTGCCCCTCCTGCCTTAAATCTGGGAAGATGATAAGAAAGTTCAGGAGACTCTTCCTGTGGCATCAGTAGGTGCTCCTATCAACCCTAACAATCTCTTGTGTGCTAGAACCCTCACCAAGTGTCACCTTCTTACAAGTTTTGGGTGAGAGAGGAGGACCACTACCACTAGTCTTTGTTGTGGATTTCCCAGGGGGATAGAGAGTACCCAAACATGGTGAGTCCCTGGGGCCTACCTAGCCCTCTTGGAGGACTGGACTTTGTCCTCCAAGGCAACTGACCCTTCCCCCACCTCTGGGTACCTCACTCTTCCCCCCTCCCACCAAGTGAGCCAAGATGGTGCTGGCCAGCTCAGGCTTCCTTGAGGCCTGATTGGCTGAGCCCCATCTGCCTCCTCATTGGTTAAGCCCTTGCCCTCATGCTGCCCACGAGCCCTTCCATGATTGGCCAGCTGTCATTCCTTGACAGTTAGATGACAGTTGGCTTAATTGGAAAATAGCTCCTGACCCCAGAGCCCAACAGCTCATTCCGAACTCCATCTAGGGATGGCTCAGAGCTCTATCTGAACACCACCAAAAGAGGGCTCACTCATAAGGACCAGAGGCCTGCATTCACCTGACCCACCTAGCCTTCAGCCTATCCTTAGCCTGCCTTCATCCTTCATCTGGTCTACCTCCATCCTCCCCTCTGCCTGCCTGCCTGCATCTACTGGATCTTCTCCTTCTCCTCCACAAACAAAGGATCAAGTGCTTTGAGAGGCAAGCCTCTGAGAGTCAAGCTCAGGGCCTCCGAAGCAGCTAAGACTGTGGACTGGATGAGCAACGACATCCAGCAGTCCCTGCCCCAACGGCAGGGATAGCAGCTGAGTGCCTTCCTCCCCCATCTCCCATCCCTGCCCCAGCCTTCTACCATCTACCCCGTCCCTAGTCTTGTAAATAAACCTTCCTTGTTTTATACTCCTGTGCATGATGCTCTGTTCCCTAGCTTCAGTCTCTCACAGGGTGTAGTGTTGGGGTACCTAGCTGTAATACACAATGCAGAGGGTGATGGGTTCAAGCTCAGCCTTCCCCAACAAATCTTTTTTTCTTTTGGCTTGCTAACTGGCTTTGCTGTTTCCTGCCTAGTATGCTAATTGTGTTGCTGCCTCCTAGCAAGCTGGCACTTAAAGTTGTGCAGGGTTTTCAAGGTTTGAAACTCATTTTAAAAGACCTATTTAAAGCAGTCCCCCACATGTCTGTCAGCTTTTTGTGCTGTGGGGGATTGTATGTTGCTGTGATGCTGAAAGCTATGCCACAGGTATTTTAGATACTAGCAGGGCCACCTATGGTGGACAGGTTTCAGAGTAAGACAGACTAGGGAGAAGGACATGGCAACCCACTCCCAAAACAATTAACCATTGAAAACCCTATGAATAGCAGAGAAGTAACATCAAATATAGTGCCAGAAAATGAGCACCCCTCCCAGGCTGGAAGGCATTCAAGAAATGACCAGGGACGAGTTGCTTCCTCAAAGTAGTGTCAATCTTAATCACAGTAATGGAGTAAAGCCCTAGGATCCCTTTTTGCTAATGTGGAACAACTGAAAATGAGAAGAAACATAGCAGCTGCAACATTGGACTGAAGTATAAAATGATCATGTGCAAGGCAGTGTTGGGTAATGTTTTGTTCTCTTGTATATAGGGTCATTATGAGTCAGATCCAACTGGACAGCACTTGACATTTAGGGAAGTGTTGATCATCCCCATTCTTTCTCCATTTAGCACCCCAATTTAGTATATTCTTAAACCTGGAAAACATGAAAGATACCACTTGATTCATTACTACAACAAACCTTTTGAGGCTCTGACAACTAATATTATTACAATTATTCATTCCATCCAATCAGAAGCTGATAATAATTTACAGTCATAGATTTGGCTGATGTCTTCAGATCAGTACCTACTTCAACAGCATTTCAGCTGCAGTTAGCCTTCACCTTCAAAAGGACACAATACACAGCTACCATGGTGCTCAATAGCCATGTGATTACACACAGGTATATTACTTACTATCACTAGTGCAACGAATTACCACAAACTTTGTAGTTTAAAACAACGTATATTTACTATTATCTTATAGTTCTGGGTGTCAGAAGTCCAAAATGGGTCCCACAGAGCTAACATCAAGGTGCAACAAGGCTACATTCTTTCAAGAGGCCCTAGGGGATAATCTGTTCACTTGTCTTTTTCTCATTCTTTATTAGTACTTTTTAAAAGTTAGTATGCAACTTAATGTGTTTCATTATGACATTTCTGTATATGTATATCATTGTACATTGGTCATGTTCACCCTCTCCATTACCCTCTCATGACCTTCCTCCCCCTTGCTAATCCCCTTCTTCTCCACCAGTGGTCCCCCTTCTGCTTGCATGTTCTGTGTGTGTGTGTGTGTGTGTGTGTGTGTATCTCCAGATTCTGCCTTTGAGAGTCTTTTTATAGCTTCTAGAAGCAGTCTGCATTCCTCAGTTCATGTTTCCTTTACATTTTTAAAGCCAGCAGTATCATCGCTCCAACTTCTGCTTCAATTATAGCAACTTCTCTCACTCTGAATCTCCTCCTTCCTTCTTCTATGTGTAAGGACCCATGTGTCTATATTGCACTTACATCCATGGATAATCCAGAAAACATCCCTATCTCAAGATCCATAACTTAATCACATCTATAAAGTCCCTTTTGCCATATAAGCTAACATATGTGTAGGTTCTAGGGATTAGGATATGCACATTTTTGGAGGAACCATAATTCCACTAACCACAGCAGACAAGACATTAACTATATCCAACTTTCAACAAGAATGTGAGTGTGACATTATATCAATGATATCCTTCCTAAGAATATAATTTTATACAGTCTCTGCTTCCAATTTCTTTGAGGAGTGGAACTAACAAATCATAAGGCAATTCTATGTTTAACTTTTGTTCAGCTGCTAAACTATTTTCCATAGCATTTGCTCCAGTTTTGATCCCAACAGCAAAGCACAAGAGTTCCAAGTTCTCTACATCTTCTCTAACACTTGTCATTTTCTATTTTTTCTAATAGTTTTTCTACTGGTTGTGAGTGGGCTGTGCTTTAGCTCAGTCAGTAGAGTGCTGCTCTGTACTTTCCGAGGACCCAGGTTTGATCCCCAGCACTACAAAAATGGGACAAGGATTTGGCAATCCGCTCCCAAAGCATTCCCAAAACAGTGAGACACTGAAAACCCTATGAGGGTCACTATGAGTTGGACCCGACTGGAAGGCACTTAACAACAGCAAAGGGTGTGAATGGTGGTAACTCATTGTATCTTTGAGGTCATTTGTTTGCTTACTGGAGAATTGAATATCTTCTTTGGAGAAATATCTATTCAAGCCTTTAGCCCATTTTTTTTTTTTTTGGCAGTACTGGTGGGTTTAACCCAGGGCCTTATGCATGCTAAGCAAGCACTCCACCGCTGAGCTGCACCACAGCCCCTTGTCTATTTTTATTTTCAGACAAGCTTTCATTAAGTTAAGAAGGCTGCCTCTGGCTTCAAACCTATGATCCTCCTGCTTCAGCCTTCTGAGTTGCTAGAATTATAGGTGTGCACCACAGCATCTGGTTCCCTTTGCTCATTTTTTAGTTGGATTATTTGTCTCTTTGCTTTTGAATTGTATATGATTTCCAGTTTGGTGTGGCTTTGTGCACTCTTGATAATGTCACTTGATGCATAAAAGGTTTTAATTTTGATGATATCTAACTTACCAATTTTTCTTCTATTGCTTTGCTTTTGATGTCATATCTAAGACATTATTGCCAAATCCAATACCATAAAGTTTTCTCCTATTTTATCTAAGACTTTTATAATTTCAGGTCTTGCATTTAGATATTTGATCCATTTTGAATTAAATTTTGCATATAGTACAAGGTAAGATTCAACTTCATTCTTTTGCCATACCAGGTGTTTTTTTTTTAAACTGTCCGTTTTCTATTTACAACCTTGTCTAAAATAAATTCATCATATATGTGAAGGTTTATTTCTGGGCTTTCCGTTATTTTACATTGGTTCTGTATCTTTGTCCTTACATTAGTACTACAGTTTAGATTATTGTAACTTTGCAATAAGTTTTGATATCAGGAAGTTTGAGTCAGTCAGCTTTATTCTTTTTCAAGATTGTTTTTAGTTATTGCTCCTTCATTCCACATGAATTTATGCTGTTTTTCTATTTCTGCCAATCGTGCCATTGAAATTTTGATAGTGTTGGAACAGATCTCTACATCACTTTGGGTAGTGTTAATATCTAAACAACATTGTCTTTCAATGCATGAATACAAGATACTTTTATGTTTGTTTGTGTCTTTTTAATATCTTTCAGAAATGGTTTGTGTATTTAAATGCGCAAGTTTTTTATAGTACTGATTAAGGTCTTCCTAAATATTTTCTTTCTTAGGATGCTATTGTAAATTGAATTCTTAATTTCCTTTTTGGATTGTTCATTTGTAGTATGTCAAAAACCAATTGATTATTGTGCATTTAAAAGAAAAGCCAGGTACCATGGGGCAAACCTAAGAAAGGAGGATTGCAGGTTTGAGGGCCAGAAGCAGCCTGTACAACTTAGTGAGACTCTATCTCAAAATAAAAACTAAAAATGGGGTGGGGTGCAGCTCAATGGTAGAGCACTTGTCTAGCACGTGTGAGACCCTGGGTTCAATCTCTGGTACTGCAAAAACATGAAGAAAGAAAAAAGAAAAGAAAAAGAAAAGGAAAGGAAAGTAGGATAAACAATTGTGTTACTCAGCTTTCCATGTCTGTGACAAAATACCTGACATAAACCAATTTGTAAGGAGGATTTATTTTGGCTCTCAGTTCCAGAGGTTTCAGTCTGTGGTCACTTTACCCCATCACTTTGGGCTTGTGGCAAGGCAGAACATCATGGTGGAGAACACGTGGCAAAGCAAAATTGTTCACCTCATGCTGGCTGGGAATCAAAAAGAGAATGGAAGGGGACAAGGTCTCAATGTCCTCTTCAAGGGCATACACTCAATGAACTCATGTCCTTCTACCAGGCTCCACCTGTTGAAGTTTCCAGCACCTCCTAGTAGTGCCACCACCTATGAAACAAGCCTTTAACATATGAACCTTTAGGAAAGATCTAAGATCCAAACTACACCAACAATAGTTATAAATTGGTATTGATCAACATGTAATGTATAAAGATATAATTTGTATGACAGTAATAATGCAAAGTAGAAGAGCTACATGAAGCCAAATAGAAGAAAAGTTTTTGGTATACTATTTAAGTTGTCAGTGTTATTCTAAGCTAGATGATTTTAAGTTAAAGTATTAGTTGTAGTACAGGTAACCATTTTATTAAAACCCTAAAAACTGAGTAAAAAATGATGGAATTTAAAATATTACACTAAAAATAATTTTGAATACAAAAGATGGCAGTAATAGAGAAATAGAGAAAAATTAAAATACATATAGAACTATATATATGTCAGATGTAGGTCCTGATTTGAGTAACTATGTATAAGTGGATTAAACACTTCAATTCGAAGCAGGTATTGACAAAATGTATAAAACAAATGAACAATATAATTACTCCCTACAAGAAAAACACTTTATAATAAAAGGCACAGTTTGTTAAAGGTAAAAGGACACAAAAGGTATACCATGCAAACAGTATCCAAAAGAGACTAGAACTGGTGATAATTGTATAAAGCAAAACAGACAGTAGTACAAATTTTACTACAGAGGAAGATATGTATTTCATAGTGACAAGGGGTCAATCCATCAAGAAGGCATAACAATTCTAAACATACCATGTATGCATCTGTCAATAGATCTTTAAAATTACACAAAATAAAATCTGACAATTGATTATTTCAAAAAGAAACAAAAAACTTAATGTGGTACATAAACTAGACCTAACAGCACTGTACCTAAAACAGTGGAATCTATATTTATCTCAAGTACACATGGAATATTCTCCTTGACAGAGCACATGCTAGGTCATAAAATAAGCTTCAATACATTTAAAAGGATTAAACAAATACAAATAGAGATTTTCTGTAGTGTCTTCATCTTGTTGCTTATATGGATTCTGATAAGAAGTCCCTTGTCATTTTTGTCTTTTTTGTTCTGTTAATAATTTATCTTTTTTCTTCTGCTTGCTTTTTATTGGGATAAATTTGTATAGCATGATTCACTAATGACTAACAATTCTAAACTGTATAATTAAGTGGCATTTAACATGTACAATTTAGTATCAATCACCAGCAGTGCTGTGCAAGCATATGAATAATAGGCTTAGTTTTTACAATTTTTTTAAAAAGTATATTGGGATTTTTCACAGGGATTGTATTGAATGTCTAGGTCATTTGTGGACTATTGCCATCTTAACAGTATCTCTTCCAATTCATAAATACAAGCTGTTTCCATTCATTTGGGCCTTTTAAATTTTATTTCAGTTATGTTTTATAGTTTTTAGTGTATGGGTCTTATGCATTAGAATGTAAAGATGCTTAGTTAATTCTACTGATAAATATTTTATTATGTTGTTGTATTGTAAATGGAAGTGTTCTTAGTTAATCTTTGTACTTTTCATTACTATATTTCTACATTTCTACAAGTTATATAGAAATACACATAACTTTCTTGTGTGTTGATTTTAGAAGGTGGTGATTTTGTTTACTAGCTTTAATATTTTGGTGGATTATTTAGAATTTTATATATGTAGGATAATTCCATCATCAAAGAAACATAACTATTTCTTCTGTTTCAATTTATGTTGTGTGAGGTAGATTGTATGTCACTGTGGCAAAATTCCTGAAAAAACAACATAGGAGAGGGAAGATTTATTTTGGCTCACAATTCAGAGGATTTCAGTCTATAGTGGCAGGGAGCCACAAATGGAGCAGTGGCAGGACCTATAGCAGAGGATTTCACATCATGATATCAAGAAGCAGAGAGAGACTAAATCCAGATAAAACCTTCAAAGGCCCACCTCAAGTGATCCACTTCTGCCAGATATGTCCTACCTCCCAAAGTCCTACAGCCTCCACAAACAGTGCCACCACCTGGGGACCAAGCATTTTTAAACACATGACCTTTGGAGGACACTTTAGATTCAAGCCATAATGTGTGTCTTTTTTTTTTTTTTTTCTATTCTTTCCTTTTTTTCTTTTCTTTTCTTTTTTTGCTTAATTGGTCCCTGGCTGTGACATTCAGTACAATGTGGAATGAAAGTGGTAAGAATAAGTATTATTATCTTATTTCTGATGTTAGAGAAAAGCTTTCAGGTTTTCACTATTTTGAATGATGTTATCCCTTTTTAAAAATCAAGATCAGGAAGTTTTCTTCTATTCCTGGCTTTCTCGGTTTTTTTTTAAATCATAAAGGAGTGTTGGATTTTGTCAAATGAAATGCTTTTTCTTCATGTACTGTGATTACCTTGTGGCATTTTGTGCATTATAGAACCACCCTTGTATTTCTGGGATGAATTTCACTTGCTTATAATACATAATTGGGCTGGGATTTAGCTCAGTTGGTAGAGCGCTGCTCTGCAGTCCCTGAGGTCCCGAGTTTGAAAATGGGAGAAGGACGTGGCAACCCACTCCCAAGGCGATCCTGAAACCATCTGCCATTGAAAACCGTATGAGGGTCGCTATGAGTTGGACACGACTCGATGGCACCTAACAATAACAACAGCATAATACATAATTATCTTAATATGTTGTTGCATTTAAGTTGCTAGTATTTTGTTAAGTTTTTTTTTTTCTGTTGGGATCTTTGATCAACTTCGATATGTGGATAATGCTTGTATTTTATTTTGCTCTTTCTATCATAGCAACCTGGCATCCTATCCCGTCTGATCTAAGAAGCTAAGCAGGATTGGCCTGGTTAGTCCCAGGATGGGAGACTGCCTGGGAATACCAGGTACTGCATGCAGGCTAGGGAGAAGAACCTGGCAACCCCCTCCTGAAACAATCTGCCATTGAAAACTCTATGAATATCAGAGAAGCACTGACAATATTGCTGGGCATGGCACAGTGTCGGGGAGTGTTTCATTCTGTTGTACACAGGGTCTCTATAAGTCAGACCCAACTCAACAGCATCTAACAACAATAGCAACAACAATTTGGTCTTTCGATCTCTCAGGAGAGTGAATATAGACTCAGCAGTTGTGGCCAGCCTAATTCTTAAATGTCTGACCCATGACCAAGTGTCCTTCTCACAAGAAACATGTTTATACTGGCAGACATCCTTGTGGCTTTTGTCTGACCTGTGTCCAATTCATTCCTATCAATAAAGCTAGTTTCTAGTAGAGACCTGACCCAGAAAGAAGTTAGATTTAGGTGTGTCAGTCAGAGGAGAAACAGAGGAGGAATCTCAACAAAACCCATGAAATAACAGGAACACTGTATTGTACATCCCAGAGAGAAGACAGCAGCATGCCTCAGAGAGTCAATAAGAAGGGAGGAGCCATCAGGGACATGGATGTTTAACAAACAGGTGTGTGAGGGGTGGGGGAAGGAGATAGAGAGAAGAGAGGAGAGAGGGAGGGAGGGAGAGAGAAATACAAAGAGAGAATGACTATATTCAAGAGTCAGGTGTATGTGGGCATCAAACATCAAACTTTATTGACATTCAGGGCATTACTCAAGCAGGTTTCCTGTGAGAATGCATGAATGATTTTTGGTAGTACTGGGGAGATTGAACCCAGGGCTTCATACATGCTAGGCAAATGATCTACCACTGAGCTTCACCCCTAGCCCTCTTTTTATTTTTTATTTTAAGACAGGGTATTACTGAGTTGTTGGCTGCCTCTGGCCTTGAACCTGAGATCCTCCTGCCTCAGCCTCCCAAACTGCCACAGCACTTGGCTCCTATGGGGAATTTTAATTGATAGGTTTAGAGAAAGCAACAAAGCAGGTTCTGTGGAGTGACTCGGAGGTGGTGCCTGCAGTATATCTGTGCAGTTTATATTGAGTGTGGTGGTCAGTGGAGCAAGTCAAGTAGGCTGTATCTTTATGTTTCCTAAGTAGGTGCTCACCAGGAGGCAGTTTTCTGAGGCAGATATATGGATCAATCACACTGGGAGCTGAAAAGAAATGAGGAATTGGAATCTATGTTCAGGGTAACTAAGCCCCCTGCTTCTGATATGAGAAAGCCCAACTTACATTCAAAATTGATGCCAAGGCAACATAAAATTATCACAATTCACAGAGTCTTGCCTCATGTAATGAATTAGGAAGAATTCCTTCCTCCTTAATTTTTTGAAAGAATTTGAGACATATCAGTGTTTATTGTCCTTTAGTAGGTTTCACCAGTAATGCCATGTGGCTCTGGGACTTTCTCTGTTAGGAGTATTTCTTGGTTGGAAAGTCTTTTAGTAGTGATTCTTCTTTTTTCATCTCAAAATTTTTATTACCATGGTTAAAAACATTTTATTGAATAATAATGGAAAGAGATCCTAAACAAGAACATCCATGGCTATATCTTATAAACAATATTTTGAATTGAATAGGCAGCTTTATTGCCAGACTTCATTTTATTAAAAACAATCCATTTATTCATTCCATGAATTCATAACTATTACTTTGTCTGGGAATGAGTCCCCACAACATTAAGTATAAAAAATATTTGCCATGATAATTGGAGTGTGACCCGCAATGGAGTGTGACTCTAACTAGGTAAAGAGTCACAAAAATCCACAAAGAGCTGGGTTTTTATTTTTAAAAAACATTCATTTTACACACTACAAAGAAATAAGTAGTATTTTGGATTTTAAAATTCCTACATTATATTTAGAATGGGAGTTCCTAAAAGTCTCCCTGTCATATAATTGTGAATGTAGACCCTCTTCTGAAGGGTAGATTCTGGAGCAGACTGAAGACTTTGGCCTCCACATGTTTCTACAGGTTTTAGAACCAAGACAGCATCATGCAGAACATAGTAGTCATTGTACATGTGGCTTTCGCACAGGTATGGCAGTCTAGTGAAAGCTTTGATGACAAAATCAGCTTTTCTAAATACTTCAAGCAGCCTATTCACTTGTTCTTCCCAATTCTGTCCCTTGATTCCCCAAATTTCTGATGGTTTCTTCTACTTGTTACCTATGTTTTCCATATAAGGATGAAAGGGCAAGACCAGGGAAAGGATGATTCTGCACCTTGTTGCCTCCAAGACATTTCTGGTACCTTTTAACAAAGTCAGGGGCTGATCACAACAGTACTGCAAATTTAAGCAGCTAATGACATCACACTGGAACACTGTACTTGGCCATTCATTTACACCAAGCACTCTGTATTTCTTCTTCTGAAGCTGCCATATCGGTTTCAGAAAGCTCAGTAGCATAGATTTCTTCAAAATGGGGGCTCATGATTTTTGTGATTACTCCATTCCCAGTACCTAAAACAAGAAGTCTATGGGTTTTTCAGTCAGGATTAATTTTAAGCAGTCTGTGCAACTGATCTGGTGAAAACACAAACATTGAGCCTCTTCCTAGCAACCTATTGATATATGTACTAGACATAAAGAGGCTAAAAGCAAGTGACACAAAAGAATAATTGGATAAATAGCCGATGTCTACACGCTGTTGTTTAAGATCTGTGTCCCTTGGTCAGTGTAACTCTGAACAAAGACAGCCTGGAATGATTTCTCTCTGTTGCACACATAACACTGGTGGGTCCCCTTCCTGTTGCTGACAGCTTGTTATGTTCACGTGCAGGCAGTGGGTGAACACGCTCTGCAGCATCCACATCCTCCTTACCAGCCACAGGGACGCCAGGCTCAGGCACAGCCAGCCAGCCAACAGTTTCATTGGGGCCGCAGGCGCACGCTGGGATGCTCAGATCACCGCAGGCACCTGGGCAAGGAGGAGGCACCGCCACCTCCCACCACCGCCATTGCGCTGCTGGAGCCATCGCACCCAACTGTGATTCTTCTTAAATATTGTAACCACTATTCTGAGTCTTTTCCATTTCCGTTTAAATTTTAGAATGAGTTCGTTTATATTCAGAAAATAACTTGCAGGGATTTTGATTGTGATTTCATTGAATCTATACATCAAGTTGAGAACTGATACCTTGACAATACTGAGCCTTCCTACCTATGAACATGTAGTATTTCTATTTATTTAATTCTTCGTTGCTTTCTTTTATCAGGATTTTGCAGTTTTCCTTATACAGATCATGTATTTTTTTTTGCAGATTTAAACATAAGTGTTCAGTTTTGCGAGACATAAATGTAAGAATTTTGTCTTGAATATGAAATTCTGGTTGTTTATTACAGATGTATAGAAGAGCAATAGATTTTTTTTATTAGCCCTGTCTTCTGTAACCATGCTGCAATTGCTTAATAGCCTCAGGAGTCAGTTTTTGATTATTTTGTATTATGTACATAGATGATGATGTCATCTTTGAACAAAGAGTTTTATTTATGCATTTCCCATCAGTGTACTTTTGATTTCCTTGTCTTATTGCATCAGTGCTAGGACTTCCAATACAATGTTGAAAAGCAGTAGTGAGAAGGGATATCCTTATCTTATTCCTGCTCTTGGTGGGAAAGCTTTGAGTTTCTCACCATTGAGCATCATGTTAGCTGAAGCATTTTTTGTAAATATTCTTTATCAAGTTGAAGAATTTCATATTTATTCCCAGTTTACTGAGTTTTTACTATGGATGGGAGTTGGATTTTGTCACTTTTTCTGCATTTGTTGATATGATCATGTGATTTTTCTTCTTTAGCCTAGTTAAGTGACGGATTACATTGATTTTATTTTTAAAAATTAATTAATTTAAAAATTGACAAATTTGTATATATTTATGGCATACAACATGTTTTGATATATATACACATATTGTGAAATGATTAAATTAAGCTAATTAACATATCCATTACCTCACATACTTATTTTTTGTGGCAAAACACTTCAAAATCTACTCTTAGCCCATTTTCACTAGTATGACACATTATTATTAACTATAGTTGCATGTTGTATAATAATTCTCCTGAACTCATTCCTCTTGTATATATTAATTGATTTTTGAATAGTGAACTGGCTTTGCATACCTAGGGTAAATCCCACTTGGTTGTGGTGTATAATTCTTTTTGTATATTATTGAATTTTATTTGCTAATACTTTAAGATTTTTATATCTATGTTTATGAGAAATACTCATCTGTAGTTTTCCTTTCTTATAATATCTTTGTCTAATTTCGGTATTAGAGCAATGCTAGCTATAAGTAATGAGTTAGGAAATGAAATATTCCCTCTGCTTCTATGAAATTGTAGAGAATCGACATAATTTCTTTCCTAAATGTTTAGTAG
>VMDO01021852.1:0-34568 GCA_007922755.1 Pedetes capensis | reverse complement strand
ACAGAAATGGAACCCAAGGACATATAGAAAAATACTATATAGTAAAAGATAGAGAAGACTTGGATGGGAAACTTAGATGGGAAGGGGGGGAAACATAGAGGAGGGTAAGGGGTAACCTATATGAATAATGCTTATCAAATTGCATATATGAAAATTGTCACAATGAAAAGCATGTCAAAATGAATCGCATTATGATGTATATTAAAAATTTCTAATAAAAAAAAACCTATGAATAACAGAGAAGCACTGACAATAGTGTTTCGCTTGTTGTAAGCAGGGTGGCTATGAGTTGAACACTGACTTGACGGCACCTAACAACAACAAGAAGCTATGCTAGAATAGATACAGAGATAATAAATGTGAATTGCTTTAATCTTCTAAGTTTCTGATAATTTATTAAATAGCAACAGAAAACTAATACATCTTTACTCCTATAGTGAACAAAAGGAAAAACACACAAGATGGAAATCTAGAAAATATATTTTTATGGGCAAGTACAAGGCAGTAAATGTAACAGAACCGTAATGAGCTAAATTCCAGAGAAAAGATAATTAAGTGGTGACCTTCATATCTGAGGGACACACCTGATCTGTATATAGATGAGTGCAGGCTTGCCATTGACTGGGAGATCTATCAGAGTCAAGAAGACCTTAGTATGGTGTTGGTGTTTGGCTCAGGCCTGGCAGAGGTCAGAGCCTTGCCCTGACACCAAGTGGGTATCAGGGACCCACTGGACTGGGTTGGTGTGGTGGCAGGAGGTGCCAAAGAAAGACCTCAGGAGACCTTCTGTGGGAAACAGGAGAGGGAGATTTATTTGGTTACTCCCCAAGTGGGGTGCAACCAGCAAGCAGCCCCTGTCAGGTGCTCAAGTGCTAGCTCTAAGCCTGCAGCATAGAAGGCTGTAGGCTCGCTGATGGTACAGCTCAGCCTTAAAGGCACAGCTACAAGCAGTTGGTGTTCCACGGGGCTGGTAGTCCGGTGGTCTTGATTCTCTCACAGCTTGCCTTCTGTGCTTCCCTCCTTCCCAAGGATGGGAGGAATTGGGAGGCTCTTTGTGGCCTGCTTGTAGCCTTTGGCACTTCAGGGCCCCTGGTCTTGACGCATTGGCTTGTTTGGAGATCTTCCGCTGGATTGGGGAGTGCTGGATCAAAGTGATGGGGTCTGGGCAGCGGTTGAAGGATGGAGAACAGTGGTGGGGGGTAAAGGAGGTCTGGGAGCCCTGCTTATATAGGGTCCCGGAGGGGTTGTGTACTGGAGTTAGCCAATCAGGGCACATTCCTGACAGGTACAGCAGGTAAACTGTCATACCTGCCAATTAGGGGCAGTTATTTAACTGGAGTTCTAGGGGTAGCCAATCAAAATTGAAGTGGTTGAGGCTGGTCAGGCTGGTCAGGGGCCATCTTTGCTCACTTGATGGAAGGGGTAGGAGTGAATGAGTGGAATGTGGCCCTGGGGTCACCTAGAGGTCAGTCCCTCAGGCTAATATAAGGGACCCTAGTTATGGGGTGCAAGTTAAAAATCCCAACAGTATGGAGAAGGGACATCAATGGTATCTCCAGATGATATCTGTACAATAATTATTGGACACTTTCAGTGTTTCTGGTACTCTATTTATGATGCCAATAATCATTTGACCTTACATTTGTACAGTATTATTAATAGACAAGGAGAAAGACTATGCAGCACACTCCCTAAAGAATCAGCCATTGAAAACCCTATGAATAGCACAGAAGCATTGACATAGTGCTGGTTATGGCACAGTGTCAGGGAGTGTTTCATTTTGTTGTGCACAGGGTCACTATGAGTTGGACCTGACTTGACAGCACCTAACACCAACAATAACAGACACCACACTTTCACATATCACCCTGCCTCATTATACAGATGAACAGATGATGTAATTGAAGCACAATAATTCTAAGTGCTGTGCCTAAGGTCACATAGCCACTTGTAAAAGACAAAGCCATGATCTGAACTCTGAGCTGCGGAACGCACATCTAGATCTCTTTCTTCCAAAGCACAGCTACACCATCTATCATGTTCTCTCTACTAATTTAGGGATTTTCTTTTAGTCTGGGTTTCTGTTGTAACTGTGAAGACCTGTATTGGTCACTGTGTTAGCTCGCTGTTATAGGCTGAGTTCTCGGGAAAACAGACTCTGACACAAACTGTTCGTGCAAGAAGAGTACTAACAAGTGCCTTCAGATTTGACACCTGTGAGGGAAGCCAGCTGCATTGGGCAGTGGGAGACATTAACTGAGATGAAAACCTGGAAAAAACTTCAGCTGACCTCATGATCTCACAGCATCTCAGAAATGAGGATGATTTATAGAGGTGCAATTTTCAGCCCAGGGTGGGCCTTTATTTTCTGCATCTGCCAGTTATTGCATGCTGGCTGTCCTTGGAAGGAACCATGGACTTGGGTGCAGCTATCTTAATTCCTGGAGGAGGTGGATAGCTAACAACTTCCCAGAAACTTCCCCAAAAGTCTTTCCATCCTTAAAGTGAATTGGCTCCATGGCAAAGCATCTGCTATAGTGGGCTTCCATACAATTTAGCTGTGATGACGCATCCTACTTTAGGATCACTCTCCATTTTGACCCCTGCTATACACTTCAATCGAGATTCTCTGTTGTTTATAGGTAATGCACTCTACTGAAGGTAGTTTAAAAGGAAAATTACAGCACCAAGGGTAAATATGGTGGTAGAGAAAAGGTGATGTGTAAGATGGTGGCTTGGTGAATGCCAAGCACAGAGTATTTGTCTGGCTGACAAGATTTTGAAAACAATTCACCGAAAGAGATCTAAACCACAGATCAGTTATTCTTTTCTTTTTTAGTGGGGAGAAGTGGGTACTGGGGATCTAACCCAGGGCCTTGCACCTGCTAGGCAATCACTCTACCACTGAGCTACATTCCCAGCCCCCAAATCAGTTTACTTCTAATTGTACTTATTTATTTATTTTTGCTATGCTGGAAAATCAAGCCCATGGCCCCAGTGCATGCAAAGCAAGCACCCTACCAACTGAGCTAAACCCTCAGGCCAAATGAATTTTTTTTTTTTTTGTACTGGGATCTGAACCCAGAGCCTTGCACATACTTTGTGAGTACTCTGCCACTAAGCTGCACTCTCAGCCCCCTTTTTCATTTTTTAAATTGAGACAGGGTCTCACCAAATTACACAAGCTCCCTCTAGCCTCAAACCTGCAATCCTCTTGCCTCCACATCCTGAGCCTCTGGGATTACAGATGTGAGCCTCTGTGCCTGGCTCCAAAACAGTTATTCTTAAAGAGTTGGAAGAGCAGGTCCCCATGGACCTGAAGTCTGCCAGCAGTAGTCTTGTGCAATGTGCTCCCTTTACATGGATATGGGACCATTTACTCATTTATCTTACCTGTTTCTGTCATATAAGTATTTGAGATTGTCAACGCTTACTGAAGACTTACAGGGAAATCCTGTGCTGAGAGCTATGAACTCTCAGGCACATTCCAAATAACCTATCTTTGAGCCTATGGTTCTATAGTTCAGCTGCATGTTAGAATCATCTTTCAAAACTCTCATGGAGAGCTTTCAAAATTGTCAATGCCCAGGCACATGCCAGACCAATTAAATCAATGAGAGTCAGTTTCAGACATCAAGATTTCTGAAACTTCAAGAGAGTATGAAGTTAGAGTCAAGGTTAAGAACTACTGAGACTGAAAGGAAATGCAACAACAATGCATCAAGATTATGCATTTAAGCCAAATGTAGTGGTGCACACCGGTAATCCCAGCATTTGAGAGGCAGAAACAGGGTCACCAGATCAAGGCCAGCCTTGGTTACATAGCAAGACAATGTCTCACAAAAACAAACAAACAACCCCCCCCCCCGAAACAGAGAAAAAGAAAGAAAGAAAGTCTGTGTGTGTGTGTGTGTGTGTGTGTGTGTGAGAGAGAGAGAGAGAGAGAGAGAGAACGTGCATTTAGGTCCACAGCAACTATCAACATGTTAGAGATGTCTTATTACGATGCTTTACTTCCTGGGTTAAAAAAAAGAAAGAAAGAAAGAAGTAAATCTGAGACAGAGGTACTTGAAGCTGATATTCCAGTGTAGATGCAGCTGAGTTTAAGTTTAATGACTCCTACCTTGTTCCAGTGGGCTGGGATTTAGCTCAGTTGGTAGAGCGTCACTCTACAGTCTCTGAAGTCGCAAGTTCGATTCTCAGCACCCCAAAAATGGGAGGACGTGGCAATCCACTCCTAAGGCAATCCTGAAACAATCAGCCATTGAAAACCCTATAAGGGTAGTTATGAATCGGACACAACTCAATGGCACCCAACAACAACAACAACCTTGTTCCAGTATAGAGAACTGATGGCTGACACATTGATCTTCCAAATAACCAAAGGACTTTTTTTTCCCCCAGTACTTGGGAGTTGAACCTAAGGCCTCACACACCCTTCACCAAAGGACTTATATATATTTTTTTCCCCAACAATTAGGGAGTAATTTTTTAAAGTCTTTATACTATTTATTTATTCATATGTTGGTGCTGAGGACAGAGGAATCCAGGTCCTCTCACATGCTAGGCAAATACTCTACCACTGAGTTTCATCCCAAGCCCCACATTTTCTTTTTTCTTAATTATTATTTTATTTAGTATTAATTCCACCTTCATCTGCTCAGTTGTCTATCTGTGTGTACATATGTGTGTTGGGGTGAGTGGTTGTAGAAATCTTACATTTTTCATTATTTACACCATAAAGCTTCCTGAGGTAAGCAGTTTTACATGGCATTCTTTGGCAAAATATTCTTAGATCTAAAAAATAAATTTGAGGTTCTAAGTGGAAAATATCTTCAGAGTTCACATTCTCCCATAATTTGTGCATCTTCCTGCAAACTTGGTTGTTTGTGCAGTGGCTCTGAATTCTGTTTCAGCCAGGTACTGGGTCTGAAATTCCAGCCTGCTAATCTCAGACACTCCTGATGCAGGAAGATCTTGTGTTCAAGGCCAGAGGCAGCCTGTGGAATTTATAAAGACCCTGTCTCAAAAAATAGAAAAGTAAGAGATCTTAGGTTTAACCCCCTAGTACTGAAAAAAAAAAAGAGGCTAATTCAGGGAAATTGCCTCAACCCTCCATACATACGTCCCATGGAATGATCTAAAGTTTTGGAGTTAAAAATTAGAGCTACTGTAGTACTTTTCCATCAGGATTACTGAAATGGTTAAAGAAAATTCAAACACACATATATACACACACACTTGCTTACTCAACATAATACCCAGTAAAAAAAAAGCCCATATGTACTTTGATCTTGTCTCCACCAATTCTAACTCAAATTGGAGGGTTGGCCTGAAGCAACCCAGTTACCAACCAATAGAAAAACCATTTGACTTCTCCACATTCAAGTTCCTGTGACAGATCCAAGCCACTAATACTGAATTAGTAGAATTGGCTACTTTCAAACACAAAAGACTCTGCTTGTGTCCACAAGTCTTATTTGGGAAGTCAATAGATTAAGTCTTATATGGAAGGAAACCTAACTGGAATCTTCCAACTGGATTCTCTTGTCCTCTTCCATTTACTGACTGCTTCTGGCTATGCCAATGCACCCATAGTGCACCTCCTAACATAAATATGGCTAACAATTTGATACCATTGTTTTATTAACAAATACGATTCAAAGTGGAATAATTAAATAGGGACACATAGTAAAATAAGCATTCCAATGACCTTTTAAGCTGAAAAGTTCTGCTCTACAAACAAAAGGGAGGACAATACAATTACATGATAGTGCTTGTACAGACTTGCTGAATATGTGATGAAGCCTTGACTAGTTGTCCAGTCTTCCCATTTCTTCCATCCCAGAAAGGGTTGAAAAGAACAAGACAGCTGTAGTGCCCTGACTGAGATTCACTGGTGAATGGAGTGACAGATGTAGACCCAGTGCCCCAAAGTGGGCAGGACCTCGTTTCCAACAAACAAAAGAGGGTGACCATCTCAGAGCCCATTTACTTCCATTAAAGAAAAAGAATTAAGCCAGCTGTCTTTTTTATGTATCAGATACTGGTATAAGACAATATTCACTGACTAGTTTTCAGAACACTATCTTATCTGATAATCTAAGCAATGTACTAACAGTTTTTTCCTCCTTTTTTACTACTGCCTTTTTGTTCTATTTATATTTTACTAGGTGTATGTTGTAGGCTGGGCTTTAGCTTAGTTGGTAGAGTGATGCTCTGCACTCTCTGAGGTTCTGGGTTAGATCCCCAGCACTGCAAAAATGGGAGAAGGAGTTGGCAATCCACTCCTGAAACAGTCTTGAAAACAATCAGCCATTGAAAACCTTATGAATGCCAGAAATGCAGTGACATGGTACTGGGCATGGCACAGTGTCAGGGAATGTTTGGTCTGCTGTACGTAGGGTCTTTATGAGTGGGAGATGATCAACCGCACCCAACAACAACAACAGGTATATGTTGTACATTGTTGCTCTGTCCATTCCTTCAGCATATGTCTCAAATAAGAGCTGATTTAGGTTTGTCTTAGGTTTACCCTGAAGTTTATCTGAATAAACCCTAGATAAACCCTGAGGTTTATCTGAAAAGTGGGGCTTGGGGTGTAGTTGAGTGGTAAAGCTTTTGCCTATCATGTGCGAAGTTCCAGGTTTGATCTCCAGCACTGCAAAAAGAAAAAAAAATCTGATAAGTAAAAATTTTAATCTCCAAAATGTTCCATATCTGTTCATGTATATTCCAATAATACACCAAAAACTCCTAGTTTATCTTCTTATAAATCCCTAGTAACCCAAAGTGATGATTTGTACAAACTCATTAAATGCATAGTCTATTTTCTACCTTATGTTGTGATATTAACTTCCTACATTTTTTCTCTTCTACCCAGGGACTGTAAATATCTTGAAATCAGGAATCTATTGCTTATATTTGCCTAGAGTAGGTGCTCAATTAATAGGACAATTTGAGTATATTATTTCATCAGGTCCTGAGAAACTCTTGTAGAGTTGGCAGGGCAGTAATATCCCTCCTTTATAAATAAGGAAACTGAGGCTCAGATAGATTAAGTGATGTATCATCTAACCTAACAAAGAAAATCAGTGAAATTAAAATTAGAAATCAGTTTTGCTGATTTATAATTTGGCATTCATTTTATTATAATACATAGCTTGTCTAAATGTTTTAAAGTTAGTCAGACTCCATGACACACGCCAGTAATCTCAGCGACACATTTTTGCTTTCCTTGAAAAATAGCTTGAGAAGATGAAGACTTTATTGAAATATAGAAAAACTCATGTTTAAAAATGTGAACTACATAAAAATAAAAGAAGCACTGAGGACCTGGGTTTGATCCCCAGCACACCAGCGCATACACACACACACACACACACACACACACACACACACACACACACACGAATAAAAGAAAATATGATTTACACTTCAAATAATCAAAATAAAAGTGACTATGACCCAAGGAAGCAATTATATGTATAAATTTTAATGTTCCCATTAATTTTTACAAAAAGCTGTATGAATTTCACACCTAACAAACTGCAAAAATTCATCTATATTTATTTCTAAAATGATTTTAACTTAAGCTCCAGGAATTTCATGCAGTTGGAGGTTGACTTTTTATGGAAAAGAGAATAATGCTAATGAGTGAATATTAAGTAGGAGGCACTAACTCTACAGAGGTAAATAAGTAATTACATACATTTCCAAAAGTGGGATAAATCACACATTAAGTCATGCAATAATTTAAGGACTTGTAAGAGACAAGATGTGCTTGATAGTCTTTGGCTAATTACTTTAATTAATATGTCTATATTTCAAAAAGAATATTTTAAAAATAAAAATGTAAAAATATTCAATACAGGGAAAATATGGATCTTTAAAGCCAGAGGAGGACTACTATTGGACAGATGAGAGGTTGCCTGGTGTGGTGGAGCATGCCTGTAATCCCAGCAATTTGGGAGGTGGAGGCAGGAGGATCACAAGTTCAAGGAAAGGCAGCCTACATAATCAGCAAGACCCTATCTCAGGATTAAAGATATAAACAGGGGCTGGAGGTGCAGCTTAGTGGTAGAGTACAAAGTATGCACAAGGCCCTACAAATGGCAAAAAAATAAAAATAAAAATAAAGGAAAGGTGAGAGGTTTCACTTCTACCTATCCATAAAGGTTAAGTCTAGACATTCATAATTATATCAATTAATTGGCCATTTTGGCTAAATTATGTAAATTGTGTACATCCACTTCTCAAAGGACATAACTGCCAATGCTGTTTTCACTTTGTCAAGTCTACACTAGATAGCAAGATGAAGTGGATAATTAGAACAATTATTCTGATACTTTAAATCAAACATTAATTAAGATAAAAGCAGATAGCTTTTTGAGGAGGGTAGACTGAAATATAAATGTTCTGCCTATATTGCATAAGTATATTAACATAGTTTTGTTTTTTCAGTTGTTCTTGAAATCTGAATATATAGCAACTTCCTAATCAGAATTTCTAAGATTCTGAAAGTTTCCAAGATGCCTAGGCTATAGATTAGTATTTTTGAGTTGTTTATACCATTAATAGCTTAAATCTCATTTCCTAAATTCATAGATAACACTGATGAAATTTATAGACATTCTAAACACAAAAACAAAATCATTTAAAAACTCAACTATAAGAATGTGTTCTTTATATTGGCATAGTGGTTTTGTATTCTTTACATTGGCATTATGGTTATGGAGAAAAATACCCTTTTATCAGTAATTAGGAGTGAAGTGCAAGCCAGGCACCATGGTGCACACCTGTAATCCTAGAAACTGAGGAGGCTCAGGCGGGATGAGTTTGAGGCCAGAGGCAACCTGTGCAGTGAGACTCTATCTCAAAAGAAAAGATTTAGGAAAGGTGGCAGGGGGTGTGGCTCCGTGGTAGAACACTTGCCTAGCATGCCTGAGGCCCTGTGTTCAACTCCCCAGTACCAGAAAGAAAAAAAAAATCTGAATTTCAATGATATTTGGGACTTACTTTAAATGGGTGGGGAGAGAAGTATGTGTGTGCGTGAATAAACAAATGAATAATTAGATCCTTATATCTAGCCAGATATAGTAATTAATATATATAATAGGAATATATATATTCCTATCTAGAGAGAAAATCTAAGCAATTGTTATAAACTTAACAATTGGTAAATATAAGAAAAGGGAATATGAGTGTTCTTTGAAATTAAATGTTACATTTTACCACTATTTCAACTTTTCTGTAGGTTTTAAGTTTTTCAAAATAAAAAGTCAGGGGAAATATACATTTTAAGGTTCACATAAAAATAACTAATAAATATTCGGTACCCATCAAACCCCTGTGAATATGATAGGCCTGAGATTGAAAAATCTGTACTACCTCATTTCTTAAAACCATACTGTGAAATATATACCAAAAGATTCTTTCCAATAGGCCTTAAGTGAGCACTTTAAAATATTCCCAAGGTTTCCCATGCAGGGTATAGTTAAAGAGCATTCCACTTGAGATCCTCGCCTGAAAGGCCCTATAGAATTGCAAAGTATCATTATTAAGCAAATGTTCCTGGGCCCTTGGGTGGTTCACTTAAAACACATTTCACTGTATTGAATATTCAATGCCAAAAGCACACTGTTCAGTGTTAAGATTTGCAATTTAAACCCAGTTGGGAGAAGTAAAAGGTCTTGTAATTTGCCTATACTGTATTGCATTGATGTAGTAGCTTTCATTGATAATTAAGTTCCAAAAATATGAGTTAGATGGTGTGAACAATGGAGGAAAGCTAACCTTTCTATTATAGCTTTAGCTCTTGACTTCTTGTATTTAAGATTACAGATGCTCCATTAAATCGATTTTGTGTTTAATCTCCTCTTGAAAAACAGTGAATGCAAGTCCCCAACTTTCTTCTCTTTGAGAGAACCCAAGTATTTGACAATGAAAACTACAAGGCTCAAACTGGATGATTAACACCGCCCACAGTGGATAAGGAAAGTTTAACGAGTCTCTTTTTTGGGTAGATTTTCTAAACTAACTCTCATTGGGTTAGAATGTCAAAATATATTTCACATTGAATTTTCAGAGGAACCATATTTAAACAGATTTTTTTTTAACACCAGAGAATTTTTGAATTGTAAAATTGTGGCTTAAAAAAATCTCTTCTCTGTTATTTAGCTCTTCTGCTGTTTTTAAATCTTTTAGGTCTGCAGTAAAATATAAAACAGTAAGTATACGCAGGGTGTAGGAATGAATAAAAAATAGAAACTCATAAAGATAAGGCGGGGGGTTGTCATTAAGTCAAAAGGGAAATAATTTTCTTTAAAATTCATGCAGAGGTGGTGAGACTCATTGCCACGGTTCGCTCCCTCCTTCAGGAGGGGAAATAGCCGCTGGACGGCGGCTTTGTCTCTCCATGTGTACAACCTCGCTTTCTCCAGCACCAGTGACGTGCGGATTGCCTTCAGCATTTGGTCAGTCTCGAATTAAGAGCTTTTGGCTAAGAAAATCTAGCCCATATTCAATGCAGAGTTTACCTTCAAAAGAAGGAAAACTACCCTTGCAACGAAAGTACAAGCAGTGCTTTTGGGATCCCTGTGGGAGGTCATCTTCCCCACTTCTGCAGTAAAGGCGGTGAATGAACTGCACAGCAATGATTCTCAGAGTGGTACCCGGTTCAGGAGCACTGGCATCATTTGATAACTAGTTAAATACAAATTACCAGGCGCTGCCCCAGATCTACTTAAGCAGAAACTCTGGGGATGGGCCCAGCAACTGGCGTGGTAACCAGCCTTTTGAGCGACTCTGATGTATAATCTCTGACAAAAGATGAGAATATGAATTTCCTAAAGAAGCTTTAAAGTCCAATCAGAACCTGTGGGGAGGTTATGGAAGCAGCAGGTTCTGCTATTCACCGGGTAGGGTAGGTCCCCCGCCGCCTGACCCGGCGGTGACACCCTCCAGCACACACAGTCCAGAGCTCACACCCCCACGCCCACCGCCCTCCTTCCTCCACCCCAGGCTGCGCCGGCCGCACAGCAGGTGTCAGGTCTGCTGCCCGGGGCGCGGCGGGCCCCTCCAGCGGCCGCGCGTGCCGGCCGCAGCCCCCTCCCGCCCCGCCAGCCCCTTTGTCCGCCCCGAGGGCGGCACCTTCCCGCCCGCAGGGTGTGCTAGCCCTCGGGGGGTGGGAGAGGAGGAGGGCCGGGGGAGGGGAGGGGGAGGAGCGGGGCGGGCGGCTGAGCGCAGGGGTGGAAAGGCGCGGCCGCCGCGCTCCTGAGTCCGTCCCGCCCGGTCTGCGGAAAGAGGCTTTTGTGGCCGGCCCTAGAGTCCGAGAGAAACAACCGCCCCGGGGCGGGGTGGCGCCTCCCCCTTGGCGGGAGCTGGCGCGGCCAGGAGGACCTGGGAGCCGCGGAGTCCGGGGAGTCCCGGCCGGGCTGCGCGGCGCGGAGCGCTGCGGGAGAGCGCGGCTAAGCGGAGGGGAGGGCCGGAGGGTGGGGCGGGGCGGGGCTGGGCCGGGCCGCGGCGGAGCCCGGGCCGCGCCTCCGCCTCCCACACCCGCAACCACCGAAGCCTGGGCCGCGCGAGCGGGCGGGGATGCGCGTGCCCTCGGCGCGCGGCCTTTGCTGGGATCCGAGGTGCCAGAGGCAGGGTCCGGACCTGGGGCCGCCGGCTGTCCCGCCTGAGGGGCGGGTGAGGGCAGGGCCAGGGGTGGAGAATGAGGAGAAAGAGGAAGGAAAGGGAGAGGTGGGCGAGCCCGGAAGAAAAGGGAGTGCAAATATTGTGACTGCTGGGAGTGGGAACCACCCGGGGCGCAGGTGGGGAAGATCCCTTCCCCAGCTCTCGGGGACGGTTCGGAAACTCGACGGCTGCTCGTCTGGAGCGGTCAATGCCCTCTGTCTGCTATGCAGACCACCGTCGTTCAAGTCTTTCCACTGCAACTGGCGGGGAAACTTGCCCACCACTCACATTGTATCCTAGTTTCTCCAAGGACAGGATATTGATTAAACTGATAGCCTTCCTGGGAAGCTGGTTCCGGTAAACTGTGGGCGGTGGCCACTGCTTGGAGTGGATGTGAAAGGAGCCTCTCCTGCTCCGGTGCCCCTCACCCTACGCCTGGGCTATCGTCTTTCGTTTTCCGTGGCCGGTCTCCTTCTCAGTGTCTTAGATGGTCATAGCATGGAAACGGGAGCAGATCACTGGAGAATCCGTATGACAGAATGCCCATGTATATATGAAACCGCAAGAAAGGCTCTGTCTGAGGTTCCCCGGACTATTAACCGCGGGGAAGCGTGGCTCCTCTTGGTTCTCCGTGTCAGTGGCGGCCTCGGTGGGCCTGCCCTGAGAGGCGCGCGGTAGACGCTGATGCGTTAAGTGATTTTGACACACTTGGTCCTCAAGTTTCTTGGATCTAATTGAGCTATGAACTGGGGCGTACCAGGCCTTTTTAAAGTCAACATCCAGTTGTAATTTCCTCCCTCTGACTTCTAAACCTACAATTTCACCAACCGTTTTTAACCGTTTTGGAATTTCTGTTCTTAAATCTTGACTGAGGAAGCTAAGAGAAAGGAAAGTCTGGTAATCAGAGTTTAAGTTAAGAAAAAGAGTAGTTTTGACTTACTTGGTAAGTCAACAGCAAGTCACCTAATAAAATTATTTGTGAATATCTGAGTCTTATTCTGAAGTTTTAGCTAGATAAACTAATGTACGTTCCGTTACATTTGCTAACGTCTTTTAAAACACTAAAAGGGAGGCCGAATACTCTCTTTAATTAATATCCGAATACCAGTCGATCAAAAGCAATAGTGCAGGTGAGTTTTAGATTTTATAAAATGATTTTTTTTGGTTTGACTTTAGCTCTTGCTTTGCTACACACTCCATTTAGAGTTCTAAATTCTAAAATTTTGTTTTTGTTTTTGTTTTTTAAGCTTAGAGGACTTTTTGAACCAAGGCAGAAAGTAATCAAAGTGGACTTATTCCTTCTTCCCACATTTTTATCTCTAGCAGCTTTAAGTAAATGGGCATTGAACAGTACCAGTAAAGTCGTCTTGGTTGGTAACAACTCTTTCCAACTTCACCAAGGGTAGGGCTGTATTATGTCAAGGTTACAATACCACTGAAACACCATATAGAGAAAAACTTGAGAAATTTCTATCCTTAATAGCTCCTCTTTTGAAGGTAATGAGAATTCCATTTGAGGGCTGAAAATGCCATGTGTAGACCCAAAGTCCTAGGTTTGGGTTCTTCAAATGTTTGCTTTCTTCAGTGTTGATCAAAGACCAATGTGTTTGCCTTATAAGGCTCCAATGGAAAATGTTCTTAGAGCAGTAACGGGACAATAATCAATTCAACATATTTCTTTACCTTAAGGAATGCCCCTCCCCCAAAGGGTAAAAGAAAAATTAATTTTAATAAGGACAAAACAGAGGGAAATCGGAATGGCAGCAGCTATTGCAGGTTAAGTGCTGGCATTGCAAGAAGGAAAAGGTTGATCCCCTCTCCCCTGCTCTAAGACCTGCACTCCTGGTCCTTGTTGTGGTTAAAATGGGTCAGACTCTGTTGGTACACAGAAGAGTCCTTGTCATTTATGGCAAAAATCTTCATGGCTGATGTTGGTGAATGAAGTGATGCAAAGGGTTTGGGAGAAATGAAACTTGAAACATAATTTAGCAAATTGGAATGATTGGGTAGAGGATATTGTGGGAAGTTACCTGAACATTAATTACTTTTCCAGAATTCATAATCAAGAATCAAGATTTTATTTCCTCTTAAAAAGTAACCTCTGCTTAATTCAGGAACTGGTAGTTGTCAAGCCTTAAATAAAAATGTGCCCCTGTTCTGTCTAGATGGATGTTTTTATCTGGGATTGGAAGAGGAGACTTTGCTCTGAGGACAGAACACACCCTGAGTGAAATGATAAACTTATCACATCAAGAGTTTCCAGGAGCCAATGTGGTTATTTTATTTCTAACTCTTTTTAAAGTGGAGGCAGTTCCTGCTAATTGGGCCCCCCTCTCTATAGGTATATACCCTGCCGGGTACCCAACCCAGCAGCTCTAAACTGAGGTGGAAGAGAGCTTAAAGAGGGCCAGTGTGTCTCCATTTATAGGGTGGCAGACTGCATAGACCTGACGCCACAAACAGAAGTAATCCTGTGTGTAGCCTGGGTTGACAAAAGTAATCATTTGGATTCTCTCAGTCTCCACATAAAACTCCCCATTCACAAGCGAAACCATCAATGCTTTCTTAGGAGAAAACTGGGTGTGCCTGGCCAGTCCGGCCAAGACCATTGCAAAGTACAGCAAAACTCACAGAAATTAGTCATGAAAGATGTTCACAGAATAACCTGGACCAAACCTTTGGATGTGAAAGGATGAGCTAGAAGTGGAGGTGGTGAGGTGGGGGTACCTGTTCTGGAGTCAGGCCGCTGTGGGGGGTGGGATTCACACCAAACCACACCAGTAGTGCATGTACTAAGTAAACTCAGATTCACATGACATCTGGGGCTGTGACCAACACAGACGTCCAGTTTGCTTACCACGGAAGCTCTCCTGGCCAATTCAAATGACCAAAACGTGTGACCTACATCGTTTACCAGGAAAAAGGGGGCTCTTGACTCCCGTAGTTTGGTGGCATCAGAAAACTGTGGAGTTGGGGGCAACACCTTCTCTGAGTGGGTGGGGTCGGGGGAGGGAGGTATTGTGCAATACTCTTTCTAAATAGCTTTTGAAGTTATATACTCATTTGTAATTTACAAACCTAGTACATTTCAAAGAGCTTGGTGGTGTTTTCATACACGTCATTGTGCTGTCAGCTTTCCTCCAAAACTAGGTTTTGGCTTTACTCTTGATTTCCTTTGCTAGGAAACGTGTGAACTCACCACCTGAACCCTTATATAGGTAGAAAACACTAAGTCAAGAGAAATGAGCTAAATATAAAATATAACTAAGGCAGATTTTAAAAATAAAAAGTTAAAGTGAAACACACAAAAGCCATTCCAGTGCACTTCACAAACTCAGGCAAGCAGATATCTGCTAGCACTTGCGTCTCTTCACAAGAATTCTTTGCCCTAGTGTCCAGTGTCCTTCAAAGTGGCTCCTGATCTCCCCCCACTTAAGAAAATAAAAGTCAGCAAAAGCCTGTGCCTAAGTTTTGGTTGGGATTCAATATTCTAAGCAAAATATGCTCAACAGATGATAGTAGAGATGAAGCCAGAAAACAACTCCAGCTATTTAAACTGCCAAATGAGACATAAAGCTGCATTGTAAAAATCATCTGGAAAACAGGTTTTCCCATTGAAGTCGCTATGTGTTAATTACTGTGAGCTGGAAGGCTGGAGATCGAACGCCTGGAAGCCGACTTTCACCCCGCATACGTAAACGGAAAAAGTGCTGAACCGCAGCCAGAGGGCTCCTGCTCGGACTCATTGCCATGCATGCCTAGACATTAATATGTGTTCATGGAGGGCTCGTACAGTACGAGGTGTTATTTCCTTATAAAGAAACACCAGGTCTCGCTTTCCATTCTTCTTACAAAATTATTCACATTATTTATGCTACATTGAGCGATCTAATTTCTTCGTGATAGTCAGCTAATTGCTCTGGCAGGTAATTAGAAGCGGTTTACAACGCAAAGGGCTTTTGCATTGCCCCTCGGATTATTAAGTTGCGCTGTAAATTATACCATATTTGCTGGAGAAAATTCTTTTGAGCAAGTTCTTTTCCTGCGATCCGAGATGAAATCTACTCCCCCTACACACCCTTCCCTAGCCATCCCCACTGCCACCACACCCCCTGCTTTTCCTGGACTCAGAGTCGAATGATTCTAAAGCACGCGATTTTGTTCGTGTTCACTGGGCCGAAATAACGTGGCCATTATGGCCTGAAATGGGCCAGGTTTGAAGCGAGCTTCCTGCGCGCCTGCAATATCCAGCAGGCATGTGGGAAAAGAACGGCTTAAATGGGGACATCTGTTCACTGCTGCTCATCTTACTCTTACAGCCAGGTCAGGTTAAGAGAATAACCTGTTCACCACCTTTTTTCTTGTTAATAAGACTATTAGAAAAAAGGGAGCACACACACACACACAAACAAGGCTAATTGAGCTCCCATATAAGCAAAGAATCTCAATCTCTCTCTCTCTCTCTCTCTCTCTCTCTCTCACACACACACACACACGCACACACACACACACACACAACACACACACACAGATAGCAGCTGAGTTACAAGAAGAACTATAAAAAATAACGATTGAGCTATTTCATGGGAAATTCACAAAACTTCCTACAGGAAAAAAATAAAACTGTGAAGAAAATCCATATATGTGAATTCAAAAATGTGCCCTACATAAATGGATGTAAGAGATTTTTAAGAACTTATTTTCAGATTTTCATTTTTTAAAAATTGACCTGAAAGTAAACTCCAGCGAACATTTTTTTTTCTTAGGTTTTTAAGTAGTCTGAACACCACACTTTGTTTTGGTGATGGTGGTTGTTGTTATTTTGGTCTGTGCTATCTCTCAAGATTTAATAAAAAGATTCAAGTAAGAGCATCCGAGTTTGTCCCTTGGTTTTAGAAAGCGAATTGTATCTCCTTACACAAATATCATCGATTTGTAAACCTTGTACAATGATTTGAACACATGAGTGGTTAAACCCAGAGACCCAGAGCAGCTCCTGGATTATTTGTAATTAAACACAATTCCCAAAGTAACATTTATCTTCCTGAAACTGTGATTGCAATTGTCAACCGTCTGGAGGAGACGACGGAGTAATCTGGGAGCATTACCTCCTCTAGTAACAGAACAGAATGAAAAGAAATCAATAGTGTTGAGGATAAGAATTTAGTACTTTTTAACTCTGCACATTAGCTGTGAGAAAGTAATATATAATACCAAAAGAGAAAACAGCCGAAACAAATCTATTTTAGAAAAAAAAAGAGACACACTTATCCGAATGTCTAAGCTTCTTTCTCTCTCCTGCTTTGCACAAGAACACACACATACATCATTCACTCAAAATGAGCAAACTCTTTTTTTCCTACATGTGCTTCCCTCATTTACATGATGAAGAAGTATAAAGTGTTGTAGAATTAATTGTCAATTTATCTATGGCTGGTAGAGAGATGCATGTGAAATACACCATAGAGTACATGCCTGCCTATAGAACTACCACAAGACCACATTAACTTAGTATGGAGATAAGATTATGCATGGAGATAACAAATATGAAAATGTGTTTTGTTTTTCTTCTTTCATATTGACAGACTATTCATATAGATTGGAAATTTCAAATATGTATTTTGGCAAATATCTTCATATTTTTTCTATCCGTGAATTTAGCTACATGTTAAGATGATTGATATATGAGGAAAATCCTCCTCTTCCAAATATATGCAATTTGAATAGCTAAAGAAAATCCAGCTAAAGAAAATCAAGCCTTATAATATCCTAGCTTAGACTGGTAAATCTTTTCTAGGTAAACTATCTTTAACTTTTGAATATTTTGAAGTGACAGAGAAGAAAAAAGGGAAGAAGGGAAGAAAAATATGGAGTCGATTAAGAAAGGGGTGAAGAAATGCTCTTTTCCATTTATTCAAAAAGAGTAAAAGCAAAGCAGTGCTTTGCATCCACAAGGAGCTCCTAAGGAAGTAGATCAAGAGTCACTGTTGCTTCGTTGTGGCCAACAAATGCATCCAATTAAGCAGTACCAGGAAAGTAAGGACTCAGCTGTAAATGTGGCCGGACAGTTTGAAACCGAATAACCTCTCTAATAGGGGCTATTGTTCGGAATAGAAGTTCCCATTTTCCAATCAGGAAAATACAGCCCTCTCAGCTCTAGCCGACTGATCTCTTTCCACCTACGGCTCAACAATCTGCCACCAGCGAGGAGCATTTATTACCTCCCTTTCCAGGAAATGTTAGGCAACTTCTTAGTAACGCCACCCGAAAGCATGGATGGACCGTGGAGGGACACCCCTCAGGAATCCACAGGTCCACGCCTGACCAGGTTTTCTTTTCAACTGGAAAGAAACTTTGACCAGAGAGCTGCCGACAAGGACCCCCGCCCACCCCCATAAACCTGGCTCAGCCCGCTCCTCCTGGCAGCCGCCGGCGGCGCTCGGTTCCCTAGCCATCCCTCTTCTTGCTTTATTTAGTAGCCAGTGCGTCCGCGCTCTAGGTCCCTTCACCGTCGGGAGAGGTAGGGGGCCGTCTTCCCATCTTGGGAGTAGCGCCTGCCAGAGTCGCACTGCTTACACTGCGTTCGTTCAGTCGGCAGCAGCCGGCAGCCGCCGGTGGGCTTGCAGAGCTTGCGGGTCCTAGTCAACGCGCCAGAAACCGAGATGCTAACAGCCTGCTTATACGTACCCTGCAGAGGTACGCACTATATACTTGACGTGTGCATTTCCTCACATTAGGCTTAATTTTTTTTCTTTTATAGAGCTGCTTCTATACCACACTTTCATGCAAAACTATAGTTGGTGTAGATGCGTTGTCGAACAGTTGAAAGCCTGGATAACTTTGATGTTTTTGATTACAAATCCGTAATTGTATTTAATGGTTACAAATGGCTCTATTTACTTGTCGCTGTATGTACACATTTTAACCTATTAACCAAACAGCAGAGGCATATTTCACTCCCTACTCCCCCAAAAGGAAAAGCAGGGAGCAAGGCCTCTAATTTGCTTTTAGGTCCTTCCAGTTTCTTCGGTTGTGAAAACATAAGAGCTCCAGATCTGAGCATTGATTAGTCTTCAAATTCGCCTGCAAAAAAACTCTTCTTTGCTCCATCTAAGGAGATGTTGATGTATATTGTAGCTGCAAGGTGTTAGATATACTTGAGCAAGTTGTTCCCAGGATGTAAATTAGGTCCCAAAAGCTGTTGTCCAAATCGAAGAAACAGAGAAATTAATCTGGGAGACTATCCATCATCACCGGTAATAAAGAGAGCGACATGGATGAGACAGATGATATGATTAAGGGGCTGTGGTCGTTTTAATTAACTTTTTGCTGTCCTGTAATGATCAAACTGGTCACCAGACCCGGTCAATAAGCATGTTAATATCAAACAAATAAAACCAGGGATGATTAAAAACCTCCTGGTTTATTAAATTTGAAATTCAAATGAAATTTATGCTGCAGATGCATACAGAATGCTAATAGATTTTAGCTTTATTGATAGTGGTTCCCACAGGTTTGTAAGAAACAGCAGAATATTCATCTACCCCTCTCCCTGCCAGCACATTTAACTTCATGTGGGGTGGAGAAAACTTTTAACTGATGTTAGGAAGCTTGTCTTTCCTATTTCTCTTCTCCTTCCTCTCCAAACATCTATATTACCACAATATAATACTGCAGAACAATGGTAAATATCATAAAAGCTAAACTGAATTCTACCCTGAACTTGCTTAACCAGGTTTGGCTATATCTGCCGTGGTCTACAATTACTCCTTTCTGTGGGATTCAAGCATGATAGGGTCACTTCTTCAAAGTGGAGAGAGAACTGCTATTAAGACAAGCTTCATTTAAGCAAGAAGATTATGAGTGTTCTAATTTTTGGTCAATTATATGATATTCTTTGTCTTTCTTCTTAACTCTGCTGCTTTATACCTTATGACAAAAAATGAATGACTTTTTGGGGGGGGAGGGTTGGGAGGAGTAGTAGTACAAGAAAAAAAAAACCAAGCGCTTTAGCTAATGCTACTAGGAAATTATCACTCACTCTGATCATAGAAGTAAATGGGATGCATATATGTAGTATACATTAGTGACATACACTAATATATATATATATATATATATATATACATATTTCTAATGAAGAAAGCTGCACATACAAACATTTGAAAAATCTCCAAATGCTGTTAGCAAAACTTATGCAAATTGAAGAATCCAGTATTTTCATTAAATCCACACCAACATTGTGACTCTTTGTCATGGGAAGAATGACATGATTTGAAAGTGAATTTACACAAATGAAAGATCTTAGAATTGAGTAGCTCAAAATTGCAGTCACATGGTACTGAGTTTTTCTAATTCCCGGCATTTTTGAGGAAATAGTGGTTAACGCCTCTGTTTACTCTCAGAATCAGTATTTAACTTTTTAATAGTCTTCCCTCTCTTTTTTTCTAGAAGATAGGAAGATAAAAAGATGAATAACTATTCATAGATGGGAGTGTTCCTTAGAAGCTATTTTCTTCCACCTTTGAGGGTGACGGTATTGGTTAGAATTAAACCCCAAATTTGAACAAGTGTATATTAGGTTCTTAAAATGAATATTATTATAGAAGGAGACCAAAGCAATGAAGTTAATTCTCTTTTATTTGTTAAACGGAGTTCCCTCCTTCCCCCACCCTTTCCTCCTTCTGGGCTGGCCTGTCACGCCTTCTCAACACGCTAAAATCATTCAGAGCAGCTTGCAGGGAGAAACACAACATTTATGGTAAGCGTCAGCCTTCAGAAAAAGAAAGCAGTTCATTAATTTACTTCACACTTACTTCAAAGTATGAGAGTGTACCTTATTTCTTTAATCAATAGATATGATGTGCAGTCAATATCCCCACATGTTAAAGAGGGGTCAGAAATACAAACTCTCACACCACAAACACCAGCCTCAACTCTGCTCAGTGAAATTTACACGAACGAAGCAATATGACTTGGAGTCCAGTAATCCCCAGGAGGATTTTTTGACATCTCCAGAAGCTGTGATATACTTAAAGGCAACCATAAAATGAGAAATGTTTCCTCAGTCAAAACAAAACAGTTCTCCAAGCTAGTCATATTTTAATCAATTCCACCTTAAAATTAGACTTCTGAGAGCACATGTAACTGCTTAAAATAGGAATTACTGTGTTTTTATTTTTATTTTTTTAAAAGTAGGAATACTACTAGGGCTCCAAAGACCTGATTTTTTGCCATATTGGTGGAGGGCTTTCTTTGGCTTAAGAAGTTCCCTTATGGTGTCAGCGAAATTGTAATGACACTTCTCAATGCAACTTACAACACAAATGGTAAGTAACTAGAACCCACCAAATTTGAACTCAGTGCATATCATAACATGAACACACTGCTGTATCTCTGGCCCAAATCACAGACATCTCTATAAATGTGGTCCAAAATTTGTCAAAAGCTATTCTCTATTCGTACACTAATAGAACCCACAGATTTTGGTCAAGGTCTGATTTTTTTTTTTTTCTCAGAAAGAGGCAATGGGGTTTTCTGTGAAAAATTCTAAATTCCATAAAATGTTCCTCAATTTCACATCTTTTTGTATTACAATTTATTCAACGCCAGGAGACAAACACACCTCCTCTTCTAGAGTGAGACATGCACTTCCAAAGTAGAATCCCACCTCTGAAACAAGAAAAAAAAAAAAAAAAAAAAAAAAAAAAAAAAAAAAAAAAAAAAAAAAAAAAAAAAAAAAAAAAAAAAAAAAAAAAAAAAAAAAAAAAAAAAAAAAAAAAAAAAAAAAAAAAAAAAAAAAAAAAAAAAAAAAAGCTACCACATCAAAGTAAGAACGCAGGCGCACACACGCTCCATCTCACGCCTAGAAAATACCTCTCAGCCTTCCAATCTTCCTACTACTTGGCTGGAAAGACTGGAAGGGAAAGGCAAGTATTTATTTATTTATTTTTTAAATGTAGCGACAAGAGTTCAACAACAATAACAACAACAATAATAAAATCACTCAAAATTTTAGGTACAAAAAACTAGAGGAAGTTGGTGGCAGTGGTAGGGTTTGATATTTTAAGTCCAGCTTCACTCAACTTCGCATTCAGTTTCGCTCTTCAAATCGCCAATCTCTCCCACGCATGTACACTTTATTGCATTGTTCCTATTCCCCACCCCCAGCTGTGGGATGCGCGCGCGCGCGCACACCCACAAATACACAAGCACACACACGCACCCTGTTTTCTCTAGTGTACACACACGGTCACCCTTCCTCCACTCACCAAACACACATGCCACCTCTTCCCCCTCCCACTTTACCGCACCGTCCCTCTAGGTTTGTAGAGGCACAGTATAGTACACTCACACCTTTCCCTGAGCACTTTACTGCTCTGTCCCTTCACTCCCCGCTTGGTCGCACCGGCAGTTATATTGTCACACACTGCACCCTCCCCCTTCCCGTACTACCTCTCCCCTTCCCCTCCTCACCACGTTGTCACTGTTACAGGCACAATCACACCCCCTCCCCTCTCTGCACTGTCCTCTCCTCGCCCGGGTCATCCTTGCATATGTACACTGCTATCCTCGCACCCCCCCCCCCGCACAGAAACACTTTGTAACGCGCACGGTCACACTCGCCTCCTCCCGCTCCGGTCCCCCCACCCAAGCCCCGGCCGGCTGCGGCGGCGGCGGCGGCGCCGATGACCTCACGGCGCGCGCGCGGCGCGGCCCGGCGAGGCCGCAGATTGGCTGGCCGCGCCTCCGCGGCACTTCAAAGCCGGAGAGGGAGCTACAATTGTGGTGGAATGGGCGGAACTGATCATTGTATTGCACACCTCTAAAAAAAACACTGCCTCTGATTTATCAATATAAAAAAGATCCTCTGAGAGGAGGAGGGCACTTTTGTGTGATGGCAACTTCACTTCTAGGGGTGAGTCTCAGGATTTTCTCTTGCTGGTTTAATTAGTTTCTTTTTTATTGCCGATCGGAGGGGGTTAAAGTCGCCCAGGCCAGGCCACGGGCTATCAGTCTCTCTATTGAGAGTCGCCCCTCCGCCTTTAAATACAAGTGAGTTTAGAGAAAAGAAAGAGGGGGAGAGGGGGCCGAGTCACTTTTTTCAGCACAAGAAAAGGTTCGAAGGGCATTTAGACAAGCTACCTCGCAGCGCCTGGCCGCTCCCTGCCCGGGAGACCTGCGCCCAGCCCATTTTACAGGCGACGATTTCGGGGGTAAAGAGAGCAAGTTTTTTCCTCTTGGGTATACTGCAGATTCTCACCCTTCCCCTTAAAAAATCCCGCAGCCCGCCTTGTCTTGCAGGTACGTTGAACTCGTTTGTACTATTTTAGATATACTTTTAAAAAGAAAAAGGAAAGACAGAAAAGCAGGAAGTGAGCCCTACGGTTTAAGTTCTTTTGGCCTGTGAGAAACAGCCCAAGATGGGTTTGGGAGAACCGGAACAGGATTTTCGAAGCTTTCTCTGGATTACAGGGGAAGCGCTCTTAAAAGCAATCCAATGACTCCCCCCACCCCCCTCCCGGCTTCTCGGCAAAGGAAACTTCCTTGCTGCCCAATATGGACTTTTTGCTTGTTTGTTTCAAAGTGTCTGGGGCCTTGTGTGCACAGGAGTGTTGTTTTAGGTGAGAATACTTGTCAAACTCTTCTTTAGCGTGGCGCTTTGCTCCCGAATCAGACGCCGGCAGCCAAACTTGTCCCCTCCTGTAGAGTAGGAAGCAGCCGGGCGCCGGGGCTGTTGGGGGTGCCAGGTGAGTTGGTGGCGGCGCGCCGCAGCGAGAGATGGGGTGCAGTGGGACATTTTGGAGGCTACCAGAAGACTAATGCACATTTTTTTCCTTCCCTCCCCCACCGGCCTTTTGCCCACCGCCCCTCCCCCACCTTTCTCCTCTCCTCGCAGGAAGAACCGAGGTTGGGCTCGACTCCTCTGGCCATGCTTGCTGCTACCTGTAATAAGATCGGCAGCCCCAGCCCGTCTCCCTCCTCCCTCTCGGACAGCTCTTCTTCCTTCGGTAAAGGTTTCCACCCCTGGAAACGCTCCTCGTCCTCCTCCTCCAGCAGCTGCAACGTCGTGGGCTCCAGCCTCTCCGGCTTCGGTGTGTCGGGGGCCTCCAGGAACGGAGGCTCGTCCTCGGCGGCGGCGGCGGCGGCGGCGGCCGCGGCGGCTGCCGCAGCCCTGGTGTCCGACTCTTTCAGCTGCGGCGGCTCGCCGGGCTCCAGCGCCTTCTCGCTCACCTCCAGCAGCGCCGCCGCCGCGGCCGCCGCGGCCGCCGCGGCCGCCTCCAGCTCGCCCTTCGCCAACGATTACTCCGTGTTTCAGGCCCCCGGCGTGTCCGGGGGCAGCGGCAGCGGCGGTGGGGGCGGTGGCGGCGGCTCCTCGGCGCACTCGCAGGACGGCTCCCACCAGCCGGTGTTCATCTCCAAGGTGCACACCTCGGTGGACGGGCTGCAGGGGATCTACCCGCGCGTGGGCATGGCGCACCCCTACGAGTCTTGGTTCAAGCCCTCGCACCCAGGCCTGGGGGCCGCAGGCGAAGTGGGATCCGCCGGCGCCTCCAGCTGGTGGGACGTGGGCGCCGGCTGGATAGACGTGCAGAATCCGAACGGCGCGGCGGCGCTGCCCGGCTCGCTACACCCGGCCGCCGGGGGGCTCCAGACCTCTCTGCACTCGCCGCTCGGAGGCTACAACTCGGATTATTCAGGCCTGAGTCACTCGGCCTTTAGCAGCGGCGCCTCCTCGCACCTGCTCAGCCCTGCGGGGCAGCACCTCATGGACGGCTTCAAGCCGGTGCTGCCCGGCTCCTACCCGGACTCGGCCCCGTCGCCGCTGGCCGGCGCCGGGAGCTCCATGCTGAGCGCCGGGCCGTCAGCGCCTCTGGGGGGCTCCCCGCGCTCCTCTGCGCGCCGCTACTCTGGCCGCGCCACCTGCGACTGCCCCAACTGCCAGGAGGCAGAGCGGCTGGGGCCGGCCGGGGCGAGCCTGCGGCGCAAGGGCCTGCACAGCTGCCACATCCCGGGCTGCGGCAAGGTGTACGGTAAGACGTCGCACCTCAAGGCGCACCTGCGCTGGCACACGGGCGAGCGGCCCTTCGTGTGCAACTGGCTCTTCTGTGGCAAACGCTTCACGCGCTCCGACGAGCTACAGCGGCACCTGCGGACCCACACCGGCGAGAAGCGCTTCGCCTGCCCGGTCTGCAACAAGCGCTTCATGCGTAGCGATCACCTCAGCAAGCACGTGAAGACGCACAGCGGAGGCGGCGGCGGCGGCTCCGCGGGCTCCGGCAGCGGCGGCAAGAAGGGAAGCGACACCGACAGCGAGCACAGCGCAGCAGGCAGCCCGCCCTGCCACTCCCCGGAGCTGCTGCAGCCACCCGAGCCGGGTCACCGCAATGGCCTAGAGTGACGCACCCGCTCTCCCCAACCTCCTCCCAACCTAAGTCCGCCTGGGCCTTGTTTGCCCTGTTTGTCCCAGCTTCAACTCCAGCCTTTCTCCACTGCGCTCTGCTCGCTCTCGGTCTCTGTGCCCTTCTTTTCCACACTCTCCAAGTTAACTAGGTAAAGAGGAGTACGGACATATAACTAATACGCACCCGGGGTTCCAGGCTCTAGCTTTCCTTCTCCACTGGTTAACACTGCCCAAGCCCGGTGCACTCCAAACCCACACCTCCTTAACTTCCCTCCTGCCCCAGGTTGGAGTAACTTTCGGAGGGCTGCGGCCTCTGGAGTTAAATCTGGATTAATCCAGTGCTTGGCGGACCGGAACCACTAGGCTAAGCAAGTTTGAGCTGGATAAGTGGGTAGGGTGAGTCAGGAGGCTAGGCAGGGCATCTCCGCCGTTGTGGCTGCCAACTCGGTTCCAAAACCACAGTCCTGGGCGCCTGGGATAAGAGGCGCCCTGCTAGGCAGCTGCTTTACTCTGCGAGCCCTGTGCAGGCGGTGGGAGATTGGTGGGCTGCCGGTCTGGCAGCACCTAGACCCAGAGTTTGCAGAGGTTAGTTCTCCCAGCGTCAGCTCTTCCTCTTTTTCTTTGTTCCCTGAGGTGGAACCAATGCAGATTTCAGCAAAGAGTAGTCTTGGAGAATCGCTGCAGCAGCCACCTTCTTTCATCTTTATAACTTTTTTTTTTTTAACTGAAAAACTAAGGGGGAAAAAACCTTCCATTTCGTTTCCTTTCTAGATAATTTTTCCTTTATCAGTGAGCTCGTCTTTCTCTCAAAACTGCTAATATTGATTCCAAAGTTATTTTGATTGCATTACTTAACTTATGGGTTGGGGGTGGTGACGCGGGTAGGTGTCTTTTTCTTATGCAAAAATGCCCCTTTCCGGTGAGATCAGATTAACTATCTTCGTGTTTGTCCTTTTCTACCTCGTTTTTCATCATTTCCGAGCGTAATCTCCCAATCTTTTTTGTTGTTGTTAATCCAGCCGTCAATTTGTATAGTACTCACTTCTGTAAATTCTTGCAATTCATCGAAGATTTTAGGGTTAAACTCTTTTGGGGGATTTAAACTTATAAACAAGTGAAGAAGCTACCGTTTATTTCATATGAGGCTGTAGTTTAAATGCCAAAAGAAGGAATAGAAAAAAAAAGTTTGTAAAATATGTCTGAACCTAATGGTTTGTACAACTGGAGAATCGTTCTAGATTAGTTACCAATTGAACATAACTCCACCAGTGTGAGAGTGTGAGATACAATTGTCCAGGAGACGATTTTGTATAGTATTTTTCTTGTACATTTCTTCCAGTAAATATTTGAAAATATATTGAAGTAAACTTGATTTTTTTTTTTTTTTTTTGGTCACAAGAAAATATTAAAGAGTTATTGTTGCAGTTCTGATGAGCTGCAGATTTTTTTAAAAAACTCATTTCTGGAGGTGCAGAGTCACAAACGCACTTTCGGGGCCTAGTTTTGCTCGAATATGAATTTAGATAGGTATCAAACTGTAACTAAGACAATATTTGATAAATGTTGGATGACATTTAATTTAATGGAGCATGTACTTATTTGCATTTGCTGGCAGTTCAGGCATAGTTAAAGTGAGAGTTCTATATTTCATAATAACTGGGTCTGCCAAAACCCATGTATTAAATAAATTGTCCAAGTGAAACTCGACTAACTTTGGCCTTTGTGTATTTCCTGAAGGTAATATTGTTAACTGTTAATAAACACTCCTAACACTACATTTAAATGTTTGCAGATTCTGCAAACTAAATGCTCATTGTAATGTTGAAATAATTTGGATATTTCACATTGAAATGAAAAACCTTTCTCTGGAACATTTTAGACTTGCATTTTAAATGCATGAAATGTAATTGATTTATTTGTAATATTTTAAATGGTATTAATAAACTCAGATAAAAGACTAGGCCAGTTAATTTGTATTTCTTTTCCCATTTTTCAAGTATGAACATTTGCATTTTATCTTCAGTTTAAATGTCTAATTTAAAGAAAATATGACCCCATTTTTGTGGTAATATTTAAATAATTGCCTTTAAGATATTACTTGGATGGAAAGATCTTTTTGGCAAAGCTGCGTTTTCTCTGTTTACCAAGATAAAATTATAGTGTCTAAAAATGTAATTAATTATTTACCGGTAGACTTAGCTCATAGCATCAGGATTTATTGACCTTTTAAAATTTGCACTAAGTCACCAAACAATTCAAAGAAATTTCCTCATTCTGCTTCCTTCTCAGTTTCCAGAAGGAGTCAGGTTTTGGCCATTGATTGCATTTAGTATTTAAAAGGCCAAGCCTTACATTGGAAGATCAATACATCTAAAATAAAAACATGGGTTTGGGCATAACTTTTGTTGTTAGAACGTGGAGGAGGTCAAGCTAACAAAAGCTTGTTTTTGGCATTCCATGTTTTTGCTAAAGATTATGTAGAGGTAAATATCAGTAATAAAGTCCTGTTGAAATGAGTTATCTGTTCTTTTAAAGTCTCTAAACAGCCACCAAAGAAAGCAAGGTTAAACCTTAATCTATCTACTAGGCTACTGTTCAAAGGTGTTGATGCCAATAAAAAATACTGTCTTGTTATGTCTAAGTGCATTTAAGCAATGGGTGTTATTTGAGCCATACTTTGAAACATAAAATACTTTAAATGTTGATTGATGTTATATCAAACTATTTCACTATTAGATTAATATTATTTTGAATCAAATTGAATAAAAAGTTAGTGTGTTCAGATTCTAATAAGTTTAGCTTCTTTCTTTCTGTTTGTATTCTCTCCACCCTTAATTCAGTCTTGGGATCCATCTTCAACTGAAGAATTTCTGTTGAAATCTATGTAAAGTCATACTGTATAGTAATAAAATGCAACTATTATGAATATTATAAATTCTAGGGGAAAACAATTAGGGATTTTTAGTTAAATGTGTTCTAGAATAATATAGTGGGTGCCTAAGTAGCTGATAGCCTTAATCTGAGGCATTCAGTCCTTATGGTTTTGGACAAACTATTTAGTTATAGTTCTTTGATATACTATAGCTTTAAATAATGGTTTTTCAAAAATAAAATAGTCTCTTTCTGTCACTTTCTTCCTAGGAATAACACGCAGAACACAGTTTAAGTGTTGTTTCTTTTTTGTTGAAAGTTGCAGTGCTGGGGGATTCGGAAAGAACGGTTCTGAAGGAGTTAAATGTAGTGGCAGGTAAGAGGAAAGCTGCTTGGTACATTTATAACATCAGTTGTATTACATGCAGAATCAACATTTAAGAGGTGGGTTCTGACAAGGAGAGATGTGTGGAAGATTTCTTTGGGTGGTTGAAGGAGTCATTTTCTGTTCTAAAGATGTGCAAACTTTCTTCCTTCAGCTCCTCACCCTCCTAGCTTGGCTTTAGTTTGTTCTGATGGTTATTGAGCAGTATTTTTAGATTAGTTTTCTGCAGGGTGGGCAGGGTTCTCATTTTGGGGATGAACATCCTCTTTGGGGAGGATGGAAGATGAAGTACAAAACTCTAGTTACCCCCTCTCCCCGTTTTGTCTGTGATAAAGTACTGCTGCTTAGTAGTGGTTAGAGGCTCACTCAGAGGAAGCCAGAGTCTGGGTCTCACTTTGAACCAGAGAACAAGCTTCCAGTCTTGCAGATCAAGGTAGAGTCCAGCTAGTTGTTGACCCTGAGGTCAGGCCAGCGTGTATCAGCTCATCCTTCAGAGACTGGAAAAATGGGCTGCACCCCTGGAAAAGGGTTGACTCAATCCAACATTTCTATTTCCCTCCCTCATTTCTTCCCCAAGCCCCTTCTTCCTTGCCCTGTTTTCTTTTTCTTTTCTTGTCTTTTTTTCTCTGGCTCCTTCCTCATCTTCTCTTTGTGGATGATCTTGGTACATGATTGACTTGGTGACGCTGGATCAGCAACTGAAACATTTTATACTAGATAACTTTAAACAAATGTGATGAGTTACTCTCTATCATCTGATGCTGCAAAATGTTCCCGATTGGGTTTCTTTCTACTTTTCTCTTACCCTAATCTTGGCATAACTTCTCAAGGCATTCTGTGGCTAGGAAATGCTAAAATTAAAAATTTAGACAAGCAGGTGATGAGACTAGACTCCTGAGTAGGCAGATTGATAGTTCTACCACCAACATTTTCATTTCCATTTTGGATCTTTTGGTGAATGGAATGTTACTGAAAGCCTGTGAAAGCATTTATTTAAAATACAGATTTTATTTATTATAGAGGATTAGCTCAGAGGTCAGATGATCCTTTTGGCTCACAATTTAAGGCAGAGACATAGGGGGAAAAGTATAGACTTAATTATTCTCTGGTTGCCTAAGACAGTAGAGATATATTTCACTCTTTTTTTTCCATACAAATAGCCTCAAAGAAGTATTAATTCAGTCCAGGTATTGTGAATAAACTGTGGTTTTAAATTTTCCTGCTGTTTTTTGCTGCTTTTGTCCAAACAGGCATTATTATTCCTCTGTTCATTACTAAAATAACCCCAGATATTACCAATCTCTTTCTCTAGTCTGTCCTTCCTCCCTTCCTAAATGGCCCAACAGATTAATTCTGTCACTATATTTCAAGAAAATGCTGTTATGTAAAGAATCAAAAGGGTACTACTGTACTCATTTTAAGTTAGTGCTGTTCTTCTGAGAGGCATCTTTTGAAGACTCTGCTCAGTATGCAATTGTTGCTGTTATTAAAAAAAAAAAAGATGTAGAACTTGGCTTGCGCCCTTATTTTCTGCTTCCGGATGGATTAAAAGGCGGTGATTCCTTGCTATTCTGGACCCTAGTCTCTACTACGGTTCCAGGAGAGGCGCTTCCAGGAGAGGCGCGTCAGTGGTTATCTTTTTAGATTCGCTGCACTCCCTATGAGCAGAAGTGTTGATTTGCTACAGTAGGGGGGGAGGGGGATCTATTTACTTTAGTCCCTGGGCGCGTGTTTAATTTAATTTAATTCTCTGCAAAGCCTGGGCGGCAGCGAAGCAAGCTTCTACAGTTGCTTTGGTTCCTAAGGAGAGTTGGGATGCTAAGAGCTCTAATAGCGAAGAGGGCTTGGGGTGACCTAGAACCAGGTATATCACACTCCCTATAAACTGCCGCTTTTTATTATTTTAAAGCCATTGTTTCAAGCTCTTCTACTGAGCTTCTTGTTTTAAGCCCACTCTCTAACTTTGCTCTCTACCCAGTAACTTCTTGCTGAACGGGAGGGAAAGTTGGGGGCGCCCTCTGGTTCTCCTGCAGGGCTCTTAGCTGAGGTCCCGCTGGCCCAGATTTCTCTCGTTCTTCTCTTTAAATGAAATTAGGGGGAGATTTGGAGCCCGGGAGAGATTTCCCAGCCTTTCAAAATGCTACCTCCTGCTTTGCTCTCCCTCCTCCTCCACGTGCCGGTTGCTCTCAGAAGGACCCTTGAGACCCTCCGGGCAGGATTCCCGGCTGGCAAGCCGCATGGCAGGCTGGCAGGTAGCAGGGGAGTGGGGGACGGTGGTCTGGGGTTTCCCTGGGAACTCAGGCCCAGCTGGGACCGCCCGCTGCTCGGCTCCAGCTGTCTGTGGGAGAAGCTGCAGTCTGCTCTGCGCCTAGTGCACACAAAGGCCCCACGGCTGCCTCTGCCCTCTGCGCGGACAGCGAGCGCCACCCTGTGCCCCGCGTCCGCTTTGCAGCGCGCCACGCGCGGGCCTCTCGGGCCGACCCGGGCCTGCCCTTCTCAGAGCCTGACCTTGGGCGAACCCAGGCTGGAAGTCGCGAAAGTGAGCCTTCTCCGCGTGTGGTGGTGGGCCCAGCGGGGGTCAGGATTTCCCCTTCCTTCCATTCTCCCGCTTTCCAAATCCTCAGCACCTTCCCACTGCCCTTCATTGTCCTAGCGCCTTGGGGCTCAGGGTCTCTGTCCCTCTCTATCCCGAGGTGGCGAACTGTCCTGCCAGTGCCACTGGAACCTGCTTCCCGGTGAGGACAGGACCAGGTCATCTCGAACTTTTTTAGACTTTTCTTTGGCTTTGCTGGCGACTGCCTCCCCTTTTCTTGGCCAAATCGCATTATATCCACCTGCACTGGCCTCCTGTCTCCCGCAGCAGTCAACAATGTGCAGCGTCCTCCATAGGTTGGAAATTTTATTCTTGTAATTGTAATATGGGTTTGGAGGAACTTATGCATCTTTTCCGAGACTGTTATCATAAAGGGACTAAAACTAAGGCTCACTTTGAAAACTTTTTCCTTTTTTTGATTTCAGAAATAAAGAACAGTTTAGCCATGCCGGAGACTACCTGGGGGAAAATGTGATCCGTATGAAATCATACCTGTCGAACAGAACTACTAAACTTTTCTTTAGTGCATTGTACTTGAAATCCAGCAACCTCCTGTGGGCTTCCTTCCTCTTTTCTCCTCCCTCCTAACACTTTGGGCAGTTGGATATTTTGGGAGAGTAGCAACATTTGCCAGGCCATATTTTGGTGATATCTGAAAGGAGACGAGAATAGATCAACCCCTTGGAAAAAAGCTCATCATGCTCCCTTTAAAGATCCTGATCTGGAGAATGTATCTGCCCCTCACCAGGCTGTCTGGGTGGAGGCGGCAGCTGGTAAAAGCTGGCAAAAGTCTTCCCCGCCCTTGACTCCTTCAGGCATCCCTAGGCCTTAGGCCGTCTGATGCTGGTGATCATGGGTTCACTTTGTACTCTTGAGATAGGCCAAGAATTAAACTTGGCGATTGTTGACGGCACTGTTTGGATCACCTATATTTAAGGCACCTCATGACGAGGCTGCAGCGTAACTCTTCTTTGGCACTTATACTCAGGGAGTTCTCGGGACTGCACATCTGTCTTCCACCTTTAAGGCTTCAGCCACGTTCCTCCTGTAGTTAAATCCCCGGGATACACTGACCGCGACATCTTAGTGGGGAGGGAAAGGGCTGGTCTCTGGTGTGCAGTGTGCACCTTGCACTCAAAGCCTTTGTAGCCTTCGGTAGAAGCAGTCTGGCCGCCAGTAGCTCCAGGGTATAATTGACACGTCCACCTCCGGAGCTGCTACAGCCCTCCTCCTTCAAACCAGCTGGTACTGGGAGCCCCCACCCCCACCCCCTCGCTCCGGGGTCCGGAAACCCAGGAAGCGCTGGAATGCTGCGTTCTCTCACCCTATTGTGCCTAGGTGTTGCAAACCACTGGAGGACAGCTTCCTGCTTTGATCTCATGGCCCAGTCATTCTTTAGCACCGAGGGGTGAGTTTAAATTAAATTTCTTTCTCTAGTGATAAGTTCTAATGGGCCTCAGAAGGTGAATAATTATGCAGGAACATTTCATGGGTTGTTGGAGTGGGAATTCCCACTGCGCTGTCACCAGGAACAGAATTTCTCTTGTCTGCTTAATGCTAAATGAAGCTTTGCAAGTTAAGCCACAAGTGTCTTTCAAATCTCAAAGCAGATGATCTGGTCCTTTCCTATTTTCACCTTTCTTGCCCCTGCGAAGCAGTGTCGTCCTTTTTTAATTCAAATTTTATTGGTAGTTTAAAAATATTTTTTAAATCGGCATTAAAAAGTCTTATTTTTGAGGGTAAAATTTCCTTTTCGGATGATTAAATCAAGCCAAATACACAATAAAAAGTGGGGCTACATTTTCCTGGAAAAAAGCAAGGAGCTCCCTGGGATTTACCTCCACATACCTGAACCTAGACTTGCTACCCCTCTTGACTTCTTTTAGTGAAGTACTGCTTTTTTGGTTGATTTTTGAGAAAAACTGTCAGGATCTGGAGCTACTGCAGGCATAAGGTTTGATCACTAGTGTTCAGAACCCACCTAGTTTCTGAACACATGCAGTTCCGCCTTTTCATGGGGGAAGGTTAAAAAGAAAAATGCCTTTGCTACTTCATGCAAAGTAGCCTATTAGAAAATGAGTACTTAATTCTTTGAGATTTTAGTTTACATTTAATTTTCTCCTAAGCTAGTTAAGAGACAACATCAACAGTTTGGATATTGTAAATGGGTCATGATATTTTGATACTCAAAAGGAAATCGGACTCTTAAGGACTCTAAATTTGTAATTTAAAGGCACAATGGAACTCTTTATTGTTTTGTTTTTAAAAAGAAAATTCTTTATTCTCCATTCACACCAATGCTTCATTCCATCCATAGAATTTTCCTTGTTTACTTTTCTTTCCTTTAAATTTCTTCCCCCAAATGAATTGAGCTCCCACAACCTTCAAGATTTCTAAATCCACACTTGGAAACTGGAGCCCACTTATCAAGTTTTCACTCCTCTCTTGGCAACTAATTTGAAAAGACCCAAACAATGAGTTGATTTACATTACACTCATTTCACCCTGAACACTGTGCAAATGTTGAAAAACCCTCAATAATTCACCTTGGGTTATCTTTACATCATTTTGGGAACCAATCCTTCCAGCTTCAGGTTTTTTAGCCATTCCATTTTAAGTGCTGAAATAGAAGAAAGAAAGTAGATGTTTTTCTCTCTCCCAGCCCCCAGTCAAGTGATTGTCTAGTTCAACTGAAAATAAAGGATTTGTACTGCCCAATTTTGCACCCAATTTAATGCCCTTAATTATGTGGGCACCCTATCATCAGGTTTCCCATCATTTCAGGAAGTTTTGTGCTCCTTCTTGTATGCTGATCAATGCTTCATTTCTCTCTTACATACCTATCCCTTATTTTGGCACCCCCTCCCCTTTCCTGAGCAGGTTTTTTCATCCCCTTTCAATTTAGCAAACAATGGCCTTTGCAAGGGAGGGGAACCCAGTGGCAGGTGGAAATATATTTAAAAGATATCCACATTGATTTAGTGATGCTTTAAAAATATTACTGAGTTATATATGCCCTAAAACAATTTGGACAGAATTTGTCTACAGATATGGAGTAAATTTAGGGGAAAATAATAGTGAATAATATATTTCCCTAAACTTAAAGAAAATAAAGTTCTTATAGGTGACAGTTTAGTCACATTTGTACTTGGAGGCAAATTAAGTTTTGTTCTTTCTCCCAATGAATAACTATTTGACTTAAAACTGCAATGGTTAAGTATGGGCACAGTATGCGTACATTATATTCCCTTATGTCTTCAGTATTAGCATATTTTAGTGAATATCACAGTTGAATGTTGGTCAAACAACTTTGAAAATATTTTGGCATTTTATATTCTATTACATTTTATATTCTACTACATAAACTTTGTAGAAAACATGATATAATTTATTTAGTATATAATTATTAAATGAAGTCTATTGCTTAATGACATGTTTACTTGTGTGTTTTAGTACATATACTATGGAAACTCAGATTCAGTCAAGTTTTCCATTTTTATACTTCTACTTGTTTTTTTGCAGGAAAAATGTTATTTTCACAATAGGGATATAATAGATCCCTGATGTAAGAAAAATGGTATTTATGTTTGTGAAGTGGTTTGGAACTACTTTTATTACTTTATGCTCCAAGAGCA
>VMDO01021851.1:0-34345 GCA_007922755.1 Pedetes capensis | reverse complement strand
TTTTATTTTATTTTATTTTATTTTATTTTATTTTGTGGTACTAGGGGTTGAACCCAGGGCCTTGCGCTTGCATGCTCTGCAAGTGCTGGACCACTGAGCTGTGCCCCCAGTCCATTTTTTTACTTTTTGAGACAGGGTCTCGCTAAGTTACGCAGACTGCCTCTGGTCTCGAACTTGTGATCCTCCTGCCTCTGCCTCCCGAGCTGCTGGGATTACAGGTGTGCGCCACCGCGCCCAGCTCAGTTATAGAGTTTATTAAGTCCACACTTTAGAATGCCTGTGGGCATGGAGAGAGAGAGAGATAGGTGTCTGAGACACAGATGAGAATTTAGAGCATTCCCTGTGTGATGTCAGTCCTGGACGCCTAGCTTTGGGCGCCTAGTGTGACATGAACCTAGAAAGGCCTGTCGTAGGCTGGGGAGGTGCCAATAAGATCAAAAGAAGTTCCATTGTTTAGGTTTTTCTGTTGAAGGAAATTCCCTTTAGTAAAATGAGGTTATACATTGTGTAGGTTTAAGAAAAGAATCTGGAGGGAGTTGCCGGGGGCTTGTCTCAAAGCAGCACAGAAACACAGAGAGGAGGCAGAACTTAAAGGTTCCATACGTTTTTGCATGGAACCCTACCATGACTCTTGTTGTTGTTGTTGTTGTTGTTAGGTGCCGTCGAGTCGGTATCTGACTCATAGCGACCCTCTGTACAACAGGGGAAACACTATTGTCAGTGCTTCTCTGCTATTCATAGGGTTTTCAATGGCAGATTGATTTTTGGGAGGGGTTTGCCAGGTCCTTCTCCCAAGCCTACAGCTTCTGGTGTTCCCAGGCGGTCTCCCATCCAGGTACTAACCAGGCCCGACCCTGCTTAGCTTCTGAGATCTGACGGGATCCGATGCCACAGGGCTACAGCTGCAGGCACCATGACTCTAAGCGTGGCTTATTGCTATTTTAACATTTTTGTTATTTAAAATCTCTCTCAGAAATAACATCTCTATGCAGGCGGTCCTCACAGTGGTCTTCCTGGTAGCTGGGCCAAAGTTCTTGACTCTCAACTGGTGAGATTCAAACCAGATCCTGGGATGAAAGCTTGTTCCCTCTCCATGTCCCCAACATTTCCCTGTTGTTCTGCCCTGCTTCAAGGGTACTTGCTCTTCTTTATTATAAAACTCAGTAACTCAGACAGCTGAGGGAAGCATTTTGAAATTTAAATGATATAATGGATAAGGGATCTACCCTTGGTGGAAGTGTGATAGGGAATTGGTAATATCTACCTGGATCAGGTCTTAGAAGCTTGGCTGGAGGTTTACCAAGAAATTGGTAATGGGGGGCTTGAATGGGGGCTTGTGTGACATTTCAGTAGGATTGGATTGTGTAAAAAAACAAAAATCCTTACAACTGGTTCAGTATGCAACTTCACGATAAATGGAGAGAAAAGATTCAGGTTGTCCAAGATTTTGCTTTACTTGGTTCTACAATCAACACCCATGGAAGAGACAGTCAAGAAATCAAAAGACACATTGCATTGGGAAAAGCTGTGGCAAAAGATCTCTTTAAAGTACTGAAAAGTAAAGATGTCATATTGAAGACAAAGGTACACCTGACTCATGCCATGGTATTTTCAGTCACATCCTATGGTTGTGAAAGCTGGATGTTGAACAAGAAGAATTGATGCTTTTGAATTATGGTGCTGGAGATGAATATTGAATCTACCATGGACTGCCAAAAGAACCAACAGATCTGTCACAGAAGTGCAACCACAGTGCTCCTTAGAAGCAAGGATGGCTAGACTGCATCTTACGTATTTTGGACATGTAGTCAGGAGGGACCAATTCGTGGAAAAGGGCATCATGTTTGGAAGAGTGGCAGGTTAACAAAAAGAAAAAAAGGAAAACCCTCAACTGGATGGATTGACACACAGTCTGCAACAATGGCCCTAAACATAAATAAGATCATGTGTTAGGCATAGAATTGGGGAGTGTTTCCTTCTGCTGTACAAAGGGTCGCTAGGAGTCGGACCTGACTAGATGGCACCTAACAACAACAATAACATATGTATATTCTAATGCTGACTTGGAAATTGACACTTGAATATATGTAAGAAGAGCCAATTTGGTTTGAAATAGTCTTTTTAAAAAATTCTTTATCGTCTATTGGTAACTACAAGTTGATTTATCCCCCAATAGTTCAAAGGCTTTTTTGTTTTAGCTCTGGGACTAAGGTTTTTCTTCATTTCAAAGCTGTAATACTTTTGCTAACAGTGCAGAAAGACAACAAAGATAAGACCCTTCAGGGCTCTTTGAAGACAACACGGTATTCTGAATTGGATATTCATTAGCGTGAGGGCATAAATCTCCACATCTGGGTTTTATGATTTTAGGTTTGTTTGTCTAATGGATTTCTTTGCTTAGACTTCAGGTGAGTGCATGATAATTTTGAGGAGCTGAGAGATAGACAAATGCCATTTGATTTATAAGGCTTTTCAAAGGCATTTGAAGATTTGTTTCAGGTTTGGTAAAGCTTATTTTTCACTCTCTAAGTTACAGGCAGAAACGATGATGGTTTCCCTACTTCCACACTGGAAATATTGAGTAGTTTTCCACTTACAAGTTCTTCAACTTTGGGGCAGAGGGTGGCACAGAGGTTTTCCAGAGAGACTGGGAATGAGGGTGGCGGGGGGGTGTGGAGGCAGCTCCTAATTGCAAAGGATCAAGAAACCTGGTGGACGATGTCTGGCTTGGGATCACTGTAAGAGTGGATTATTATATCGAACATGTGGTCAGTGTTGTGAGAAGTATGACAGGGGATGCAAAGGGCTCAGATATGTCCGATCAATGCTAGCTACAGTTGTTACTCCTGTTATCTGACTGGGCTTCCTGGATGTACTTGGGGACATGTGGACCATGGGACAAATATGTGTTCTACCATTTGACTTTGCAGGACTAAGGCTGAGGAAGGTGGAGAGGTCCCTGGAGCTGGATGGGTTGGTAGAAGACTTTTAATTTTTATGTATTTATGTATTTATTTATTTATTTATTTTTTTGCGGTACTGGCGGTTGAGCCCAGGGCCTCATACTTGCATGTTTTGTAAGTGCTCTACCACTGAGATGCACCCGCCCTATTTTTTTTAGTTTTTGAGACAGGGTTTCACTAAATTACACAGTCTGCCTCTGGTCTTGAACTTGCGATCCTCCTGTCTCCACCTCCCAAGTCGCTGGGATTAAGGTGTGTGCCACTGAGCCCAGCTGGTAGAAGACTGCATTGTAGTTGTGAGAGCCCTGGATAGGTGATGGTCTTTATCATCAGGCCTGGGAACAATTGTGCACCCTGAGATCATGGGCTGGAAATGTGGACTCTGTCCGTGAAGGTATTTTATAGCATTGTGTCTACCTGGCTTTTCATATGACTTGTATTCTGGGCTTGTAGCTTTGATGACTCATGACGTACAGTCACACATCACTTAATGATGGCCATACGTTCTGAGAAATGCATCATTAGACCTTTACCTAGCTGTGGGAATATCATAGCATGTACTTACACAAAATAAGGGGGCTACAATATCCACAGGTGATATAATCTTATGGGACCATTGTCATCTATGTGGTCTTCCAGTGACAGAAATGTACTTATTGTTAGGTAAGAAGCTGAAAGACCCATAAACTCAACAGACCTTTGTTAGGAGAAGCGTTAGGGCTGTGTCTAGCACAGGAGAGAGCAGCCGCTGGGGGAGGAAGGGGCAAGGCTTTTATGGGCTCTAGGTGGAAGGGGGAAGAGGTGATAGACATATTGAATTGGGATAGGTAGGAAGCGGGTGTGTGGAGGGTTCTGATAGGCTAGAAGAATTGCTGGGTGGGGTAGATTTTCAAGTCAAATTTTGGTGGGCTTTTTTGAGGGCTTTTTTGGACTGGGGGATAGTAGAAGAAGGCACCACCTTATAGGGAGGAATCATCTTTGACAGGTCCTGCATTACCAGCAGGAGAAGGAGGATCCTGGTGCCCCTGGTGACCAGGACGCAGTACCCACCCTCTGGGAGCACAAAGCCTGGGATAGAGCCACGCTCTGGGAGGCACCAGAGACTCCAGCCCCCTGCACAGTTAGGACTCTGCAGGCGGGGCGGTTCTGTTTGAGGGGAGGTGAAGCCCAGCACCTAACAGTTACTGGGCATTTCCTATGTTTTATTCCTCCTGAAAGTATGTAGAAGTATAGCCACAGAATGTTTCAAAGCTGGATTACCATAATTCGTTTTTAGAGCTGCATTTGGTTTTGAAAATTATAACCTCTTACTTTGAAATAGTTTAAGATTCACGAGAGTTACAGAAGTGGTGCAGAACTTTTCTCTAGGCCCATCACTCACATCCCTCAGTTAATATTTACACAGGTCTATTACATTGTCGGGCTGGGATTTAGCTCAGTGGGTAGAGCGCTGCGCTGCAGTTTCTGAGGCCCCGAGTTCAATTCCCAGCACCTCAAAAATGGGAGAAGGGCCTGGCAATCCACTCCCAAGGCAATCCCGAAACAATCAGCCATTGAAAACCCTATGAGGGTCGCTATGAGTCAGATACCGACTGGACGGCACCTAACAACAATTACATTGTCAAAACTTGGCAATTGATGTTGGCATAAAATGATTCTGATTGATTTTAAAGCTTTATTTATTAATCCCTTAATTGATTTAACTGGGGAGTTATCTATAAGCAGCTAGTGCAAACCTTGAATTTCCTGGCCCAAGAAGTTGCAGTTAGTCTCCATGAAAATGGCCAAAGAGGATGAAGTGCCCACGTCGTCCTCTGGTGAGGGAGCAGACATGATTTGCCTCATCATGGCGGCACTTCCTTGGGACCCACACGTGGGCAATGAGGAATCATAACCAGAGAGCCCTGTGAGAAGGCATTTTCCTCTTTATTTATGCGACCAAATGCACTAGTGACTAGGATGGGGACCAGGAAAACCATATCTCGTTGACCTTGTTGCTATAAAAAATAACAAAATATTTATTTTAGTTTGTTGTTGTTAGGTGCTGTCAAGTGGGATCTGACTCCTACGACCCTATGTACAACTGAACAAAACATTCCCCAACACTGTGCCGTGCTCACTATCTTTTTACATTTGAGCCCATTGTTGCAGTCACTGTGTTTCTTCTCATTTTGAGTCGTGTCACATCAGCAAAAGGAGGTCCCAGGGGTTTCACTCCATTCCTATCATTAAGGTTAACTCTACTTTGGGGAGGCAGCTCTTCCCTAGTCATCTCTTGAATGCCTTCCAGCCTGGGGGGCTCATTTTCCAGCACTATATCTGACAGTGCTTCTCGGCTAATCATAGTGAGTTCAATGGCTAGCTGTTTTAGGAGTAGGCTGCTGGGTCCTTCTCCCTAGTCTGTCTTAGTCTGGAAGCTCAGCTGAAACTTGTCCACCATGGCTACACTACTGGTGTCTGAGATACTGGGGGCATAGCTTTCAGTATCACAGCAACACGCAAGCCCCCATATCATAAAAAGGTGACAGATACGTGGGGGGAACACAAGATCAGGGGCTACAAAGAAGAACACAGTATCTGAAGACTTGCTGATGGTAGAAGACACCAAGCTCTTTGCCCAGCATTGCAGAAGAAATTCCCTTGGACAAGAAAGTCAATGCTTGTGGGAACTCATGAACTGAGAATGGACAATCTCAGTCCTGTACACAAGGAATAGAGAGGACATTTGGGTGGGTGAGTGAGTGGGCAAAGACAGGACACAGTCCACACTACCTGATGAACAGCAATGTTACAAAGGGCAAAGATGAGATGTGGGGCAAAGAGAGAGTCATAAAAGAGTGCTTCCTTTTGTTTGGTTATCAAGACAGGGTCTTTATGTGGCTCAGACTGGCCTGGAACTTGCTATGTGATCTAGGCTGGGCTTGAACCCACGATCCTCCTGCATCTCTCCAAGTGCTGGATTCCATGCCTGTGCCACCATGCCATTTTTGAGTATTGACCGTTGATGTTTTGTATACATTATTCCATTTCATCTTGGGAGAAGGACCTGGCAACCCCCTCCCAAAAATCAATCTGCCATTGAAAACCCTATGAATAGCAGAGAAGCACTGACAATAGTGTTGCCGCTGTTGTACAGAGGGTCGCTATGAGTCGGATACCGACTTGACGGCACCTAACAACAACAACAACAACAACAATCCATTTCATCAGCACAACAACCTTATAAGGTAAGTAGTAGTGTTCCTGTATGCAGCCATAGCACCCTGGCATCTGATCCCGCCTGATCTCAGAGGCTAAGCAGGGTTGGCCTGGTTAGTCCTTGGATGAGAGACCACCTGGGAACACCAGGTGCTGTAGGCTTGGGAGAAAGATCTGGCAGCCAAATCCCAAAACAATCCACCATTGAAAAACTATATAAATAGCAAAGAAACACTGACATAGAGCTGGGCATGGCACAGTGTCAGGGAGTATTTCATCTGTTGTACATAGGGTCACTATGAGTCGGACCCAACTCAATGGCACCTAACAACAATAATAACAACAACAACAGTAATGCTCCTGAGGCTGGGGTTTAGCTCAGTTGGTAGAGCGCTGCTCTGTACATTCTGAGGATCTGGGTTCGATCCCCAGTACTGCAAAAAATGAAAGAAGGATGTGGCAGTCCACTCCCAAAGCAATCTCTAAACAATCAGTCATTGAAAACCCCATGAAGGTCACTATGAGTCGGACCCTACTCAAAGGCACCCAACAACAACAACAAAGTAGTGTTCTTGTCTCACAGATGGGAAAACTGAGGCCTGGCAATATTGAGGTGGTCTCGGAAGATCGTGTTTCTGAGACACAGTAGTCAGTTGTTCTGCTGACATTCTCGACGCACTGGCTCCTCACGCCTGTGCCCTCAGCTCACCCTCTCCTTCCAGCAATCGTGGGCACTACCTCAAGACAGACCTGATTCGTGCACTTCATTCTGTCTCCTCTATTATCGCTGTAAGCTTCTGCCGCGTCTCAACTGTATATGGCAACGGTCTCTTGGCTGATCGCCCCACTTCCTCTTTTGCTTCCTGACTAGTCTGTTCTTTCAACAAGAGCCGGAGGAACCTCAAAAAAATGCATATTTGATCAGGCTACTGTGCTTATGAAAGCCTTCAAAGGCTTCCTTCCTGTTACTATAAAACCCAAATACTTATAACCTACAGAGCCCAGGACGATCTGGTCCCGGCCAGCCTCCATGGTCCTATCTCCAAATCACTACATCCCAACCATGCTGCTTTTCTTTCATTTCTTTACATCCTCAGTTTCCTTCTCCATGGTCTTCACTGTTACTGTTCTGTTGTCGTTGTTAGGTGCCCTTGAGTCAGTATCTGACTCATAGTGACCCTGCGTACAACAGGCGAAACACTATTGTTAGTGCTTCTCCGCTGTTCACAGGGTTTTCAATGGCGGATTGACATTTGTGGGTCCTTCTCCCAAGCTTACAGCACCTGGTGTTCCCCGGCGGTCTCCCATTCGAGGACTAACCAGGCCTGACCCTGCTTAGCTTCCGAGATCTGATGGGATCGATGCCACAGGGCTACGGCTGCAGGCGTTGCTGTTCTAGCTACTTAAAATATGTCTTATTATCCACATTGCACAAGTAAAATCACTTAGGTTGCACTTTTCACTGGAATATCACCTTAACTCTCCAAATTAAAATAAGCTCCCATCTCAATAGAGTAGCGTAGTTTTCTTTGGCACGTGTCAAAACATGTAACTATATATTTCGTGATTGTATATTTAATTGGGAGAAGGACGTGGCAAGCCACTCCCGAAGCAACCCCAGCCACTCAGCCATTGAGAACCCTATAAGGACCATGATGAGTCGGACCCAACTGGATGGCACCTAACAACCACAACAACATATAATTAATGTCTATATCTCCCTACTAGATAATGATTTCCATGTGGTCCAAGCCTGTGTTTTTATTACTCACCATTGTATTACCAGGGCCCCCTGAAGTGCCTGGCACATAAATAGGCACTCAGTGAATATTTGTTTAATGAATGCATGATTGATAGATAGGTTTGCTGAGAGTTTGGCTTTTTGGGATTTTAGTATCTTATTCCTTTCATTTCCTCTCTTTTCCTCTGTTTTTCTCTCCTTTTCTCTTTCCTCTCCTCTCCTCCACTCTCCTTTTCTTAAAGAAAAGATCTCTCCAAGTATCCCAGGCTGATCTGGAACTTGTGACATCGCTGAGACTGGCCTCCAACTTGCGATCCTCCTGTCTCTGCCTCCCGAGGGCAAGGATCACGTCAGATACTTTCTTAAAAAGCAATCAGTTCAAAGTTAGACCTTCACGGAGAAGATCTAGGAGTCTAAAGCAAAAGCTCGATATCAGTGCCAACTACCACATGATAAATGGATGTCCACGCAACTGAGAGATCCTGCCTGGGGCCATGATGTTGTCTCTGAGTTTGCAACCGTGAACTTGACCCCAGAGCGACTGAGCGCACCGCCATGGCTGAGCGCATCTCGCCATGGAGTACTGAGCAGCCGTGTCAATCTTAAAAGCATAAGATATTCTGAGCTGCTTATTTTTATAATTGATTTTATTATGGAGTTGCTAAAATGGGTCCCCACCATATGTCTCTCCATCGAGAAAAGTCTGAACGCTGGCTGCAGCACCTCAAACACTGGCAGAGATCTTGAAAAACTACTTGTGCGACTTTGGAAGTAAAGCGCTAGTATTTTTTGCAACGCCAAAGAAAAAGTCTGGGTTTGGAGCAGCCCAGTGAGAAGTGGCGTCAAACACCCAGTTAAGAAATCATTTGTCTCTTCATTCAAGGTCAGTTTCGAATCAGTGTGAAAGGTACACGTAATAAGAGAAAACCTGGGGGATCCTGGAGCTGGAGAGAGGGTTGAAATTATTTTGGGTCCAAAAGAAGCAGGAGTTGGAATAAGGTGCCCTTCATGAGTGACACCAGCCAGTGAGTTAAGAAGAGGCATTTGGTTGGGCACAGTTGTACACACCTGTAATCCCAGCGACTCGGGAGGCAGAGGTAGGAGGATTGCAAGTTTGAGACCAGAGGCAGTCTGCGTAACTTAGCGAGACCTTGTCTCAAAAAGTAAAAAGAATGTGCTGAGGGCACAGCTCAGTGGTCTAGCACTTGCAAAGCACGCAGGTGCAAGGCCCTGGGTTCAACCCCCAGTACCGCCAAAAAAAAAAAAAAAAAAAGAGGCACTTGAAGGATTGGTACAGAGGCACAGAGTGGCCAACCCTTTAGACTTCAATGAAAGGAGATATGTGGGTGACTTGGCTATTTCCTAGCTTTACAATAATGCAGTCTATGAAGGTATGCTGGATCCCAGCTCCTGGATGGTCTGGCAGCTGGTGAAGACATTTTTAATAAGATTTCCACTCATTTTCTAGCAAGGTTTAGGATTTGCCATTTGGTTTCGGAAATTTATTGCATCTGTGTTTTGAAGTACTCTGACCCTGAGCGGATCTATGATGTGTGCGCACCTCAAGGGAGGCTGAACTTCCCGCAATGGAGTGATCGATACAGCAGTGTCTCACTAATAATACTCTTGCAGGGAATTTTTCATTTGTTTTTCCCGATGGCCAGTAATTTATTCATCCACCAGAGCAATTAAACAACAGCCTTAATGGTGTTTTAAAAGAGGGGATGTCATGACGTGCTAATGGTTAAAATTCAGGCCATACCAATGGTGTTCAGTGAAAATTTAAGTCTCCTTTCTGACTCGGGACCACAGACCCAGTTTGCTTTTTTTCTTCCAGAGAAGCCCCGTTCCTATCTCTGTGTGCATGCCCATGAGCATATTGACTTTTTAAAAATCATCATGAATAGTAGTATCCCATATTCTCTACTTTTTAAAAAAACACATTGAAGCAAAATTCATGTAGAATTAACCATTTTACAGTGCACGGTTCAGTGGCATTTAGTACATTATTGTGCAATCACCGCCTCCATCTTGTTCTCAAATACTGTTTTCTCTTTTGCTCTTTCGTGTTATGTTTTTTGCTTACTTGCTATGGTTTGGATAAGGGTCCTCCAAAGTTCTGTGTGTTAGAGGTTTGGTCCTAGGGCGGTGCTAGTAGGAGGTGGTGGGATCTTTAGAAGGCGGGGCTTCGTGAGAGGTCTGTAGGTCATTGGGGGTGTGGTCTCAAAGGTGACTGTGGGACCCTAGGCTCCGAGGCATACACTGCTTCTTGGCCCAGGAGGTGAGTGGTTTGCATCCTCCCCACACTCCCATCATGATGTGCTGCCCTTGCCAGGGTCCCAGTGCAAAGGGGCAACTCGATCTTAGACTAGAATCTTCAGAACCTTGGGCCAAAAACCCTTTTCCCTTTACAAGTGAATTGCCTCTTGTATTTTGTTATAGCAACAGAAGCTGATGGATACAGCAAGGCATTGTGGAAATTATCCTACACCAGTACACAGAGATTTATTTCTTCCATCTTCGTTCCTTGGGCAGCCCTTGTGGCTGCACTGGAGGTGAGCTGCTCAGCTCCTCCTGGAAGAAAAGCCTTGCTGATCCCCTGTGAGGAGTGGGAAGCTGACTGACTGAGCCGGCAGCTCTTTTAGAGTCCTGCTTAGCTGTGGAGTCAGGGTCCTGTTCTTCTGGGGTGGCTCCCAGCTAGCGACTGAGCAAGGTGCTGGTCCAGGGGCCTATTTCTCTAGCACATAGTCTTTGCTGCCTTCCAGATTGACAAAGACTTCGTTAGCTCCGATCTGTGCTCTCCTGGTCCTTCCTGCTTCTCCTCTTCCTTCATGGGTGTTACTCCACCAGAAACCTTTTGTATTCTGGCTCCATGTGCATTTTGCAGGGAACCAGCCAGTACACAGTGTCTCAAGGCTCCCGTCTCCTACTGATCGGCACTGTGGTTGCTCCAGTCTTTTGTTATTACAGACAGCGATGAATGCACATCTTTGCACACCTGTCTTTGCACGCATGCACAAGAATACCTGGAGAGTAGATTCCTACAGGTTGAATGGCGGGCCAATTTAAACTTTGCACTGAATAGTTTGATACATGTTTTCTAACCACCTCCTCCTCCTGGGGATTACAGTCCCATCAGCCAAGACGAGAGAGAAATGTTTTCTCACACCTTTGCCAACAGAGGGTAGTATCACATTGAGAAAATTTCCCCGGCTGAGTGTGGTGGCACATGACTGGAACCCCAGCAACGTGGTGGAGGCAGGAAGATCACAAGTTCAAGGCCAGGGGCAGCCTGCATAACTTGACCTTGACTCAGGATAAAAATTAAAAAGGGGGCTTAAGGGTGCAGCTCAGTGGTAGAGCACTTGCAAAGTATGTACAAGACCTTGGGTTCAGTCCCTGAGTACTGAAAAAAAAATTCTATCAAGGCAGGTTTAATTTGCTTTATTATTATTATTGTGGAAGAGATTGAATCTACTTTCAACTGCTTAAAATGATGGTCAGCAAATGAAAATAGTATTTCATATCTAAAACAAGCAGAGTGTATGTGATGTGCATTGGAATTTTAAAGATGTAACACTTTAAAGAAATCCCCTGCTCCTTGGGCTATTTTGTGCTAAATCCTAGTCAACTCTGGGTACAAATTCTCTTCTCTGCGCTGTTAGGGAAACAGGGGTAGAAAAGTTTGAAAAGTACTGCGTGTTTATCTGAGGGATATTTTCTTAAATTCTGGGAGAGAATAGGCATCTAACTATGTAAGAAATTTTCTGGGACCTGACTCTGTTTAAATTTAGACATTAAGTATATTTTAATTTGTGTATGATTAGGCCCTGGGATTTAGCTCAGTTGGTAGAGCGCTACTGTGCAGTCTCTGAGGTTTCAAGTTCGATTCCCAGTACCGCAAAAATGGGAGAAGGATGTGGCAATCCACTCCCGAGACGATCCCGAAACAATCAGCCATTGAAAACCCTATAAGGGTCGCTAGGAGTTGGACACAGTTCGATGGCACCCGACAACAACAATATGATGAGTTAAAATGACGTTTGTGTAAGTTGTCATAGTTGACAATTTCAAGGTTTCAGTTTCCACCATTAGTTACACTCAGTCAGCCTCCGCAAGGTCAAGGTTATGCCAGAAAAGATAATGTGTCTGACGTTCCTAACGAGTCTTAGGAGGAGCCAGCACCCTGAAGGCTAAGCTCCCGTGTGAATGTAGCAGCTGTGGAAAAGGGACCCACAGGGGCTGGACGATGGCGGGAACAAGGTAGGGGGAGGTGGAAAGGAGCGTTGCCAGATTCTGAGCTCTGGTCCCAGACCAAGGCTGGCAGCGTTGATGGTCTGCGCACACTCCATTTAGATGACGCTCTGAGACTCATCGTGCTTCTCTGGCTCCCCAAGCAACAGGAAAGTTGGTGAGGTGTATCGGGCAGACCGCAGGGTAAGCTGTGTACCAAAGAGGCCCTAAAATGCGATACTTCGAAAACACGATTAAAACGTACTTATCTTCCATATTTGTCTGCAGCTGTAGCCCTGTGGCATCCGATCCTGTCAGATCTCGGAAGCTAAGCAGGGTTGGGCCTGGTTAGTCCTTGGATGGGAGACCACCTGGGAACACCAGGTGCTGTAGGCTTGGGAGAAGGACGTGGCAACCCACTCCCAAAAAGCAATCAGGCATTAAAAACCCTATGAATAGCGGAGAAACACTGACAAAGTGTTTTGCCTGTTGTATGGAGGGTTATTATGAGTCAAATACTGACTCAATGGCACCTAACAACAACATCTTCCATATTACAGTCCAACGGAGTCTAGGGTTGGGGAGGTGACTTGGTCCCATGAACTTAAACTAGAGACTTTTTTTTCCCCATCTTACTCCTTAGCCTCCTCTGGGGTTCTATTTTTATTCACGTGATTGAAGCTAACTCTCCAGCAGCACACCCACCTTCCAGATCATGGGAAGAGTGGAAGAGAGGGAGGTGAGGACCAGCAGGATACTCTTTAGGAAGGTGTTGGAGATGCTGATGTATCCTGAACACTCCATACACTGGTGAGAATTTGTCACATGGGCGGACCTAGTTATAAAAGAACCTGAGAGGTGAGATTCCAGTAGAGTGGCTATGTGTCCTGGTAAACCCGTGGGGAGGAGAGGGGATAGATGTTGGGGGACTGTTAGCCATCTCTGCCACAGGGATTCTCACCCAGGAGAGGCAGTGATTCTACGGTTATGAGTCACAGCCACTCCGTACATCCTGAGCTGGCTCACAGAGTGGGCAGAGCAGTGGAGAAGCAGCTGCCACTTTTTTCTTTGCCCCTTCAAATAGGCCTCTTTGTGTTCTTTAAGAATCTGTGTGAAGGATGCTCAGTTTGTTAAATGTGGAAGCTGGTAGTCCGTGAACAGATAATTAAATGAGCACATACTGTGTGTCAGACATTGCCTTGGTGCTGGGTCCAGAGGCAGTCATGGTGACTGGGACTCAAGATGGCTACAGTCATGTCCAGCTGAGTCCTCCCAACAGACCACTCAAGGAAGAGAAATGAAGTATGTGGCTGGAGAGAGAAAAAGGGAACGTTCCTGCAGCCTGGTAAGCTTGTTCCCAGTATGGCTTTGCTATTGCTGTATATCCAGCTCCCCTTAAAATGATTGTTGTTGTTAGGTGCCGTCCAGTTGGTATCCGACTCATAGCAACCCTCATAGGGTTTTCAATGGCTGAGTGCTTCGGGATTGCTTTGGGAGTGGATTGCCAGGTCCTTCCCCCATTTTTGCGGTGCTGGGAATTGAACTTGGGACCTCTGAGACTGCAGCGCAGTGCTCTACCAACTGAGCTAAATCCAAGCCCACATCTGACTCATAGCGACCCTCATAGGGTTTTCAATGGCTGACTGTTTCGGGATTGCTTTGGGAGTGGATTACCAGGTCCTTCTCCCATTTTTGCGGTGCTGGGAATTGAACTCGGGACCTCCCAGACTGCAGCGCAGTGCTCTACCAACTGAGCTAAATCCCAGCCCCCTTCAAATGATAGTCATGCATTAATTCATTACTCTGTAGTTTGGTAATTTAGGTTGAACTCGGGAGGTTTCGTGATCTTGGCTGAGTTCTTCTTGATGCATCTGCAGTTAGCTGTGGATCAGCAGGTACTTTTGGCCCTGGAGGGAGGATGGCTGTGGGCTGGGTTCCTTTAGCTCTCCTCCACGTGGTCTCTCACCTTCCAACTGGCTAGCTCAGGCGGGCTTGTCCACATGGTGGTGGGGTGCTAAGAGAAAGGGAATGCATGCAATGCCTCAGGAATTATGATCAGCTCTGGCTTTCGGTCCTTCCTGCCATATTTTATTGGCCAAAGCAAGTCACACAGCCAGCCTGGACAGATGGGGCTGAGGGAACAGTCTCTGGCTTTTGCTAGAAGGAGCTACCAAGCCATATCGTAAAGAGTGAGATATGTGGAGAGGTGGACACTTGAGGGCATTTTTGTACCCAAGTAAGGAATTCCCCTGCAGGCATGGTGTCTGATCTTGTTAGATTTTGGAAGCTAAGCAGGGTGGGGCCTGGTTAATACTTGGGTAGGAGACCACCAGGGAATACCAGGTGCTGTAGGCTTGGGAGAAGGGCTTGGCCCCCCACTCCCCAAAACAATCTGCCATTGAAAACCTTACAAATAGCAGAGGAGCACTCACATAGTGCTGGGCATGGCACAGTGTCGGGTATTGTTTTCTCTGTTGTACATCAGGTCGCTATGAGTCAGACCCGCCTCTATGGCACCCAACAACAAGCAATTTGTACAATTGGATGCCACAGGAGAATTTTCGCAAGAACCAACAGTAATAGGGCACGTGGCCAAGATGGTTTGTGTTGCAGTGTAATGGAAACTTTCAGGAGTTTATGTCTTTGACATTTGGATGCCAGGTCCAGGGTACACATCCCTGGCGACGAACATGGTGCCCGTTTGCAAACTTGCCCCTTTTGGTTGGGAATGAGAATCGAAAGCCCTGTTTTCAGCACCTCTAGTTTTCCCAGCGAGGTGCTGCAGAGGGGTTTCGTACAGACAGCTTCCCTTGTTTGGAGTTGCAAAGCTAATATCGTCACCACAAGCTGAGCTGTGAAGAATGCCAGACTTGTCCAAATTATAATTTGTTTGTTGGGCCTTAAGGGGGTCTGGAAAACCTGTTCCAAATTCTCCCTTGCACAACACACAAGCATGTTTGCCCAAACTGGCGTTTCTCTTCGGAGCGTGTTTTAAGGCAGTGTTTTGCCAACTACGGGATGCTGGTTGTTAAGCTATTGCTTCTCAATTAGCCCATCCTTCAGACCCTGCTGCCATGCTGGGGCTGGGCTCTGGGCACCGCCTTCTCCCTTTGCCAGCCGCCAGCTCTGTCCATAGGGAGACAGGAAGGAAGGAGGAGGCGGTGGAGGTTCCTTCTGGGTCGCTCCTCCTATCCATGTGACCCCAGCGATTGATTCTTTGCCCTGACAAGGTGTGATGGATGACAGAGGAAACTGTCTGAGTTGCTGGTTTCTTCCTTCATCCTTCTTAACCTGTGCACTGTGAGGGAGGGAATGGCCCCTGACCATGGGAAGCTGAGTCCTGCCTTCCAGTGGCTCTTCATTTACGCCTCTAGGTCCTAATGACCTCAGGTTTTTCCTTTGTCCCTCCAGGCTAGCACCTGCTGCATACAATTTCCCAGCTCTATGCTAACTCACATGGTCCTTCTCGCTTTTTTCGTTCTCGCATAATGTTTAAGGGCTGGGATTTAGCTCAGTGGGTAGAGTGCTGTGCTGCAGTCTCTGAGGTCCCGAGTTCAATTCCCAGCACCGCAAAAATGGGAGAAGGGCCTGGCAATCCACTCCCAAGGCAATCCTGAAGCACTCAGCCATTGAAAACCCTATGAGGGTCGCTATGAGTTGGACCCAACGGCAGCTAACAACAACAACAACGATAATGTTTAAAACAAATTCTGATCAAAATCTGTGCTGCCCAAATCTTGACTGTTATATACACTATGTAAGATTATTTAACTTAATAAACTAAATAATCCATTTTTGCATCACTGGGAGCCTGACCCCAGGGCCTCACACATACTTCGCAAGTGCTCTGCCACTGAGCTGCACCTCCAGCCCCTTTTTTGTTTTTTGTTTTTTATCTTGAGTCAGGGTCTCGCTAAATTATGCAGGCTGCCTCTGGCCTTGAACTCACGATCGTCCTGCCTCCACCTCCTGAATTGCTGGGATTACAGGCGTGTGCCACTGCTCCCGGCTCTATAGAAGATTATTTTAAATGGTACCAAGTTGAGCATTAAAGAAAATTGAATGGGCAATTATTTAGTATAGTGCATATTATGGAAAATATAACTAATATTACCCAACTCATTATTTCTCTTTTCCCATTAATTTATAAGTGTAAGACTTCTGCTATTTCCATTATGTGGCTATTACATCACTTTTGATTATACTTTCATCAACTTCCATATTTTACAGAACCATTTGATTAATGTTAATAACAATCATGTGCATTCATGAGTTTTATTCTCATTGATTTTTCCCTTCTATTTTTTCCCATGTACTCATATAGTTGCATCATATATTTTGAGATTATTCTCTCCCCCTTTACCCTTCTACATTCTTTCCCCTTCTGCATTCTTTCCCCTTCCACGACCTCCACTCTCCACCCCCCACTAGTCTCCTTCCCCCTTCTTTCTACTCTGCTTACATTTTCCCTTCTTAGATAAGCATGATTGTTCATTTTTATAGATCTATACATGTATAGTTTTTTTTTTCTTCCTTTAAGGTAGATATAGCTCCTACATATGAGTGAGAACATATGGTATTTCTCTTTTGGGGATGGGGTTCATTCACTTAAGATGATTGTTCTCTGGTTCCGTCCATTTTGCTGCAAATGACATAATTTCCTTTTTTTATTGCTGAGTAATATTCCATTGCATGCATATACCACTTTTTTTTATCCATTCCTCTGTTGATGGACATCTTGGTTGATTCTATGTCCTTGTGATTGTGACGAGTGATTCATTAAGTATGGAAGTGCAGGTGTCCCTGTGGTTTGATGACTCGTCTCCCTGTGTGTGTATTCCCAAGAGTGGTATAGCTGGGTCATATGGCAGTTCTATTTTTAGTTTTCTGAGGTATCTCCATATTGATTTCCAACGTGGTTGAACTAATTTATGGTCCCACCAGCAGTACAAAAGGGTCACATTTTTTCCACATCCTCACCAGCATTTGTTATTATTTGTTTTGTTAATCTTGGCCATTCTTACCTGAATGAGATGGAATCCCAGTGTTGTTTTGATTTGCATTTCTCTAATGGCTAGGGATACTGAGCATTTTTTCACAAGTTTAGGGGCCATTTGTACTTCTTCACTGGAGAACTGTCTGTTCAGTTCCATTGCCCACTTATTTATTGGGTTATTGGTTGCCTTGGTATTTGATTTCTTAAGTTCTGTGTATATTCTAGAAATTAGTCTTCTATCCAATGTGTAGGATGCAAAGATTTTCCCCCATTTTGTGGGCCCTCCCCTTTACGCTGTTGATGTTTTCTTCTCTGCACAGAAGCTTTTTAGTTTCATGTGATCCCATTTGTTGATTCTTGGTGCAGTTTCCTGGGCAATTGGAGTTTTGTTAAGGAAATGCTTGCCTATAGCTATGTGTTGTAGAGTATTCCCTATCTTTTCTTCTAATTGTTTTAAGATTTCCAGTTTTGTGTGGAAGTCACCTATCCATTTCAAGTTGACTCTTGGGCAGATTGAGAGATATGGATCTATTTTCAGTTTTCTGCAAATGGATATCCAATTTTCCCAGCACCATTTGTTGAAGAGGTTATCTTTTTTCCATTGGATGTCTTGAGCCCCTTTGTTAAAATCCAGGTGGCTGTAGTTGCATGGGTGTATCTCTGGGTCTTCAGTTCTATTCCATTGATCTTCAAGCCTGTTTTTGTGCCAGTACCAAGCTGTTTTTGCCACTATGGCTGTAGTATAGTTTGAAGTCAGGTATTGTGATACTTTCTGCAATGTTTTTGAAGCTTAGGACTGTTTTGACTATATGTGGTCTTTTGTGCTTCATATGAATTTTAGGATTGTTTTTTCTATGTCTTCAAATTCTGTCATTGGAATTTTGATGGGGATTGCATTAAATCTGTAAATCACTTTTGGTAGTACAGCCATTTTCACAGTATTAATTCTTCTGATCCATGAGCAAGGGAGGTCGTTCCATCTTCTAGTATCCTCTGCTATTTCTTTCTTTCATGTTTGGAAGTTTTCCTTGTAGAGGTCTTCAGGGTCTTTCGTTAGATTGATTCCTAAATATTTAATTTTGGGGTGGGCTATTGTGAATGGGGATTTAGCTGGGATTTAGCTGAGTTGGTAGAGCGATACGCTGCAGTCTCTGAGGACCTGAGTTCAATTCCCAGCACCGCAAAAATGGGAGAAGGGCCTGGCAATCCACTCCCAAGGCAATCCCGTAACAGTCAGCCATTGAAAACCCTATGAGGGTCGCTATGAGTTGGATACCGACTCGACAGCATCTAACAACAACAACAACAACATTGTGAATGGGATTGTTGCCTTAATTTCCTTCTCTTTCTGTTTACTATTGGTGTAAAGGAAGGCTACTGATTTTTTAATGTTAATTTAGTATCTTGCTACTGTGCTAAAGGATCTAATTAGCTCTAAGAGCTTTCTAGTGGAATTTTGGGGGTCCTTTAGGTAAAGAATCATGTCATCTACAAAAAAGAATAATTTGGCCTCTTCTTTCTCTACCTGTATTCCTTTAATTTCTTTCTCTTGTCTGATTGCTCTGGCTAGGACTTTATCACAATACTGAATAAGAGAGGAGAGAGTGGGCATCCTTGCCTTGTTCCTGATCTTAGAGGAAATGGTTTCAATTTTTCCCATTTAATATGATGTTGGGGGCTGGGAGTTAGCTCAGTTGGTAGAGCGCTGCAGTGCAGTCTCTGAGGTCCCGAGTTCAATTCCCAGCACCGCAAAAATGGGAGAAGGACCTGGCAATCCACTCCCAAGGCAATCCCGAAACAGTCAGCCATTGAAAACCCTATGAGGGTCACTATGAGTCGGATACTGACTTGACGGCACCTAACAACATAACAACAATATGATGTTGGCTATAGGTCTGTCATAAATGGCCTAATGATATTGCCCAACTCATTATTTTTTGGATATTATTACTTAAGATTAAGAAATAAATTAAGGACGAGCTACCTTAAAGAAGGACCTGGCAATCCACTCCCAAAAACCAATATACCATTGAAAACCCTATGAATAACAGATGTAGGCTCACTATGAGTCAGATACCAACTTGATGGCACCTAAGAACAACAACAACAAACTTAAAGAAGGGCTGGGGTTTATCTCAGTTGGTAGGGTGCTGATCCACTCTCTCTGAGGACTTGGGTTCAATCCCCAGCACCACAAAAATGGGAGAAGCATGTGGCAATCCACTCTTGAAGCAATCCTGAAACACTCAGCCATTAAAAGCCCTATGAGGGTTGCTGTGAATAGGACCTAATTCGATGGCATCTAACAACAAACCTTAAAGACGACTATTAAGCAAATAATATAACAAATGTTACATAGCCCACATAGTGAAGGTGATATGCAAGTGGAATTTTGGAAGCATTTATTTAAAGTACCTCGACCTTGTTTATTATTCCACTAAAAGGATCCTTGTAGGAAGGAAATCCTCTTGCCTCTAAAGAAGAGTCGAAGTTGAAGGACAGTTAGAAAAGCCACCATGTCTGATTCGCTATATCTCTTTGCATTCCCAGGTCCATTTGTGACAACTTAGTCTTTGCCCAGTAGCTGAACTGCAACCAATAGCTGATCACTTGTTGGAACTGGAGGATGAATGTTACATGATGGGATCAACCAGCGGGTGAGAGAGTTGGCCGCCATTTTGAAAGGCATTCCCCTGGTGATGTAGAAGGAGCTAGCCCAAGGAAACCAGAGGAGACACTGCAGTTGGGGGCTTGGATCCCCATGCTCCATCATCATTAAGTTGCTGGGCTCCGAATCCCTTTTCTGGCAGCAGTCTGCGGGTCCAATACCAAACCTGGGAAGGCTGTGTAGCAAGGTCAGTAGTGGGGGATGGGGTCTTGGGGAGGCTTATTCAAGCACTTATGCAGGGCACTCAGATGTCTCATCTATAGCTGACAGGGGACGACCTGTCATGAGCTCCTGTTCTGAGAAGTCTAATGCAGTTTCTTCTTGTTTTAGTGACAAGGAGTTCAAGTAGTTATTTCCGTTCCAAGCAGTGCCAGGTAGGAAGAAGTCACCTCACACAGTCTGGAGGGGATGCTAATCTTTCAAACAGAAGACTTCACAAGACTCCACAGAGGTGGCCCAGCCTAATGAGGTTCCCAGCAGAAACAGTGCACCTGAAATATGACTTTCAGAGTAGGTGCAAATGGGCATAAAGTAGCCCACCAAGTGGAGATTTGGTGTTAGATGGACATCTCTGGAAACTCCTCCAGTTTGTGAAAGCAAACTGGAGGACTCGTCCGCCCATGAGTGACACTCAGCGTCATGGGCTTTAATTTTGCCTCACTTCTGAGAGAAAAGTTGGCACAGGCGAGCCTCAGACAGAAAGGAAGGGGATCTGAAGAACTAGTTCACTTATGCCTGAATGTGACAGCAAAGCCTTTGCAATTTAGTCACTCAGTCCTTCACAGAGACTTCTCGATCTTTCGAGAGACTGGGATGTGCTAAAATTTTCTGGTTGAATGTTTTCCTGTAGGAAAAAATCCCTTAGGAACAGAGGTCCAGACTCTCGGCGGCAGAAGCAATTCAGAGCCACAATTTGTCTAAGATAGCTAACTGTTCCACTTGAAATGATCAGTGTGACACAGGGAAAAAATGGCTCCTTAGTTTCTGTGCTCACTGTAATCTTTTTGGAATTTTTTTTCCCTATGTGGTGACTTAAAGAACCGGCTTTGCTATTTATTGATAGGTCTTCAAGAGTGCCTCAGCAGCAAAACTTAACTTCTCTCTCTCTCTCTCTCTCTCTCCTCTCTCTTTTTCCTTCCTTCCTTCTTCCTTCCTTCCTTCTTTTCTCTCTTCTTCTTTTCTTTTTCTTTCTTTCTCTCTCTCCTCTCTCTCTTTCTTTCTTTCTTTTCCTTCCTTCCTTCCTTCCCTTCTTTCTTCCTCCTTCTTTTCTTTCTCTTTCTTTCTCTCTTTCTTTCTTTCTTTCTTTCTTTTCTTTCTTTCTTTCTTTCTCTCTCTCTCCTCTCTCTTTCTTTCCCTCCCCCCCTCCCTCCCTCCCTCCCTCCCTTCCTTCCTTCCTTCCTTCCCTTCTTTCTCCTTCCTTCCTTCCTTCCTTCCTTCCTTCCTTCCTTCCTTCCTTCCTTCTTTCTTTCCTTACCGGGTGGCAGGAACCCAGGGCCTCCTGCATGCCTTTGCAAGTGCTCCACCACTCAGCTGCACCCCAGGCCCTCGCCTTTCGTTACTTTTTATTGTGAGACAGAGTTTTGATAAGTTACACAGGCTGCCCCTGGCTTCCAGCCTGTTATCCTCCTGCCTCTGCCTCCCGAGTTGAGTTGCTGGGATGACAGGTGTGAGCCACCCACTGGCTCTCATTATCTTCTTCATTGCCAAAGACTGGCAAGTGAATGGAAGAAGTACATCAAGGCAACATTCTTGGTTTTTGACTCCCCAGATATTTTTTCCCTTGTTTCTTTCCTATTCCCTGTATCTAGTGAGTTCCCAAGTCCCCAATGCTGGGACCATTCACTCACTCAACAAATGCCTGTTGAGCTCCCATTATGTGCTCCCCTCCTCCTTTAACCTGGAGATATTTATCCTCTATGTTTTCATTCAGGGCTGGGATTTAGCTTAGTTGGTAGAGCACCACTTTGCAGTCTCTGAGGTCCCGATTCGATTCCCAGCGCTGCAAAAATGGGAGAAGGACGTGGCAATCCACTCCCAAGGCAATCCCGAAACAATCTGCCATTGAAAACCCTATGAAGGTTGCTAGGAGTCGGACACGACTGGATAGCACCTAACATCAACAACAACATGTTTTCATTCATTGGTTTTTACTGTGGGTCCTTAGCATCCGGGGGCTGAGATAGCTGCTCTTGGCACTGGAAGTAATCTGCTCTTTTTAGCGCCAAGGATATCACTTAGACAAGTACAGGGGCCCTCTTACGTCTAAGCCTACACCAGGTAATGAGCTTGTTGCTGTTGTTAGGTGCTGTCGAATCAGTGTCCAACTCATAGCAACCCTACGTACAATAGGGGAAGCAGTATTCTTACTGCTTCTCTGCTATTGATAGGGTTTTCAATGGCGGATTGCGTTTTAGGAGTGGGTTGCTGGGTCCTTCTCCCAAGCCTACAGCACCTGGTGTTACCAGGCGGTCTCCCATCCAAGTACTCACCAGGCCCGACCCTGCTTAGCTTCCGAGATCTGACGGGATCGGACGCCACAGTGGTGCAGCTACAGGCTAGGGTAACTAGCAGAGGTTCACATGCCCAGTCCTTTGAATAGGGAAATAAAAATAACATCAATTTCCATTAGTTAAATACGTAATGCGCAGGCCATGTGGTCCCCCTACAAAGACGACAAGGCCCCCTCCACCCAAAAACTGGGTGTCAAGAATAATGGTGTCACGCATGAAGCAAAATAGCAGGAGGAGGCTCATTGCTCCTGTAATGAGGCTTCTGGGGGTGGGGTTGGGGGCTGGACCAACAGTGGCCTGGGAGGACAGAGGAAGGACACCTTAGCACTTATAGTGGTTAGGGGGTACGGCTGGGTTTAGCTCAGTTGGTAGAGGGGTGCTCTGCACTCCTTGAGGCTCTGGGTTCGATCTCCAGCACCACAAAGATGGGAGAAGGAAGGACCTGGCAGCCCCTTCCTGAAACAATCAGCCATTGAAAACCCTGTGAAGAGCAGAGAAGCTCTGACAGGATGTGGGTATGGCACAGGGTCACGGAGTGTTTCTTATAGCAGGTAGTGCTGGGGGAGGAATCTTGAGTGAGGATAGGGCTTGTAAGGGGTGAACTTACCGCTGGCCCAGAGGAGGGGGCATCCAGGCTTTCGGGACAGCCTGCCCAGGTATGGGGCAGAGGGAAGGGGAAAGAGAGTTTGGAAAATGTCAGCAGCCCCACATAAAACATGGAGGTATACTTAAAGTTTTTATGTAGTAGTAGAACACATAGACATATAACATGAAATACGCCATCTTAACCATTTAAGTCTACAGTTCAGTGGCATTAAATACATTCATAATGTTGCCAGCCATCACCGCCATCCATATCCATAACTCCTTTCCTCTTGTAAAACTGAATCTCTGTCTCCTTTAACAATAACACCTCATTTTCCCCTCCTCTCAGCCCTTGGCAACCACCATTCTACTTTCAGTTTCTGTGATTTGGACAACTCTGTGTGCTTCCTAAAACTGGAGCCATATGGTATACATGGCCGTCCTATTTCACTTAGCATAGTGTCCTCAAAATTCATCCATGTGTAGCATCTTGAAGATTTTTCTTCCTTTTTAAGGCTAAATAATATTCCACGATGTGGTTATACCCTATTTTGCTCCTAAAGTGACCTTGGGTCACGTGTCTTGGGCTAGACCCATCCAAGTGCCTCCGAAGGCATAGTGTATTCCAATTCCAGTATAAGCCATGCCTAGCACTAGAGTCAGGTCCTCTGTCTCCTGCAGATGTGAGCCCCACCAATTGCACAGAGGTCTCAGACTTGTGGGCTGACACCCAACGCACTACACATGGCCATCGGGTAGCAGAGCATGATGATGTCAGACTCCTACCAGCAGGTGGCTTGCTAGGACCCTACGAAATGGCTTTATTGCTGCTACTGCCTATTCCTCTGTGGTGATAAAGACTTTGATCCTGGGAAGTATAGGGAAAAACACCACAGCGCCCCCGTGCGACACCCAAAGGATGAATCCAACCAGAACTTAAGTCCTGAGTCCTTAAGGCCAGGAGAGCAACCATTCTGGAAGGAGGCTTCTAACCCTGACTATACTAATTTGAGGTTCTGTAGAGGAAGAAATTTCTAAATACAAACAAGGCAGCAACTCTCTCCTTGAAGAAACTACCATTAAAAATAACAACGATAATAATAACTCCCCATGGATACAAGAAGAAACAAACTGAAAGGGAAGGCCTCAATTTGGCTCAATGGGAAATCCAAAAGTCATTAAAGGAATTTATATGATAAGCCAGGGGCAGTGGCACACATTGTAATCCCAGTGACACGGGAGGTGAGGCAGAAGGATCACAAACTCAAGGCCAGAGGCAGCCTATGCAACTTAGTGAGCCCCTGTCTCAAGATAGGATGTGAAAAAGAGGCTGGGGATGCAACTCAGTGGTAGAGCACTTGCAAAGCATGTGTGAGGTCTTGGGTTCAAACCCTCAGTACTGCTACTACTACTACTACTACTACTACTAATAATAATAATAATAATAATAATAATAAATTTATATAATAAAAAGATAAAAGGGCATGGCTTGGTTTTTGTAGTTCTACAGCCTAGATTCTGAATTAACTTCAACATCTACTGAAATGTACTAGTTGGCAAACTTTCATGGCCTTAATCAATATGTTGTTCTAAGGTACCGTCAAGACGATGTCTGACTCATAGCGACCCTATGTACAACAGATGAAACACTACATTTGTGGAAAGAGATGATAGGAAAGCTCAATATGAAGTCAGAACAAAACCAGGTACTGATTGTACATCAGACCATCAACTGCTCATATGCAAGTTCAAACTGAAACTGAAGAAAGTTAGAATAAATGAACGAGAGCCAAGGTATGACCTTGAGTATATCCCACCTGAGTTCAGAGACCACCTTAAGAGTAGATTTGCTGTGTTAGACACTAATTATCAAAGACCAGACAAGTTGTGGCATGACATCAAAGACATCATTCATGAGGAAAGCAAAAGGTTATTGAAAAGACAGGAAAAAAGTTAGAAAAGACCAAATTACATGTCAAAAGAGACTCTGAAACTTGCCCTTGAGCGTGAAACAGCTAAAGTCAAAGGAAGACATGATAAAGAAGATTTCAAAGGGCAGGTTGAGAGGACAAAATCAAATATTATAATGACATGTCCAAAGAACTGGAGACAGAAAACCAAAAGGGGAGAACAGGCTCTGTTTTTCTCAAGCTTGAGGAATTGAAGGAAAAAGGGAAGCCACTAGTGGCAATGGTGAAGGATTCTCTAGGGAAAATATTAAATAATGCAGGAAACATCAAAAGAAGATGGAAAGAATTTGCAGTCGTCATACTAGAAAAAATTGGTGGATGACCAACCATGTCAGGACCTTGCATATGGTGAGGAACCAATAGTACTGAAGGAAGAAGTAGAAGCTGCCTTGAAGGAATTGGCGATACACAGGCTCCAGGAACTGATGGAATACCAATAGAGATGTTTCAACAAACAGATGCAGCCTTGCAGGTGCTCACTTGTTTATACCAAGAGATTAGGAAAACATCTACCTGGCTAACTGACTGGAAGAGATCCATATCTGTGCCTATTCCCAAGAAAGGGGACCCAATAGAATGTGGAAATTAGGGAACAGTATCATTGATATCACATGCAAGTAAAATTTTGCTAAAGATCATTCAAAGGCGAGTGTAGCAGTAGATAGACAGGGAACTGCCAGAAAACCAAGCCAGATTCAGAAGAGGGTGTAGAACAAGAGACATCGTTGCTGATGTCAGATGGATATTAGCCGAAAGTTGAGCATATCAGAAAGATGTCTATGTGTGTTTTATTGACTGTGCAAAGGCATTTGGCTGTGTGGATCACAATAAATTATGTATACATTGTGAAGAATGGGAATACCAGAGCACTTAGTTGTACTCATGAGGAATTTGTACATGGACCAGGAGGCAGTCATTGGAACAGAACAGGGAAATACTACCTGGTTTAAAGTCAGGAAAGGTGTGTGTCAGGGCTGTATCCTTTTACCATACTTCTGCAATCTCTATGCTGAGCAAATAATCTGAGAAGATGGATTTTATAAAGAAGAGGGCATCATGATTGGAGGAAGACTCATTAACAACCTGTGTTATACAGATGATACAACTCTGCTTGCTGAAAGTGAAGAGGATTTGAAACATTTACTGATGAAGATCAAAGAGCACAGGCTTCAGTATGGATTATGACTCAACATCAGCAAAACAAAAATCCTTCCAACTGGGTCAGCACGCAACTTCATGATAAATGGGGAAGATGTTGAGGTTGTCCGAGATTTTGCTTTACTCGGTTCTACAATCAACACCCACGGAAGCAACAGTCAAGAAATCAAAAGTCGCATTGCATTGGGAAAAACTGTTGCAAAAGACCTCTTTAAAATGTTGAAAAGCAAAGATGTCACTGTGATGATGAAGGTGTGCCTGACTCATGCGATAGTATTTTCAGTTGCATCATACGATTGTAAAAACTCAACGTTGAATAACAGAGACAGGAGAATTGATGCTTTAAAATTATGATGCTGGAGACGAATATTGAATACACCATGGACTGCCAAAAGAATCAATAGATCCATTCTAGAAGAGGTGCAACCAGAGTGCTCCTAGGAAGCAAGGATGGCTAGACTGGGTCTTATGTATTTTGGATATGTTTTTAGGAGTGACCAATCCCTGGAGAAGGACATCATGTTTGGGAGAGTGGCAGGTCAACAAAAATGGAAGACCCTCAACTAGATGGATTGACACAGCGTCTACAACAACAGGCACAGAGTTGGGGAGTATTTCATTCTGTTCTATATTGGATTGCTATGAGTTGGACCTGACTCAATGGCACCTAACAACAGCAAGAACTCTGAAAGCTGAACAGTCTTTTTGGAAACATCAGTGACTGAAAAGTTTATTTTCTTCAGGCACAACTTTAACTAGGAAAAAAAAAAATGCCTGGGTACGGAAGGCTGTGCCTGCCGTGCTTGACAATACATATGGCTTTCTCCCTTTGGTGGGGGCTCATTCGTACCTCACTGCTTGCCCCAATTGGCATGGAGACTCGGCCAAAGTCCTGAAAAGAGTCTTGTCTAGTACCATGGAAGCTGGCCTTTTGAGGAGGTTTTGTCATAGAATAGAGGCTGAATATTATGTCCCTTTTGTTTATACATAATTGTTTTGTCAGAAAACAAATCCCCCAGTTTTTGACTAAATATTGGGACAAATTTTCACCCAGATGATGGACTGAACAGCTCCATCCCTGAACAATTCAGAAGGGAATTCTGTCACTAGTGGACTCACTTGGAAAACAATTTTTGGCCACTTGAACGAAGCAAATATTCCCACTTCAGGTCCTCCAGTTACTATTGTGGTCATTGTAGAAAAACCATGAGGTGTTTTGGTCAAACACCTATCTTGTAGGAGGACATTGCCTCAAGTATTACAAAGCAGAAACAAAGTGCTTCTGCAGATCGGAGGTGACAAGGACAGAGTCTTATCAATTTTTTTTTTTTTGAGTGCCAAATCCGAAGACATCTAGAAATGCCAAGGAACTCTTTCAAGGCTACTTATCCCTAGACTGCCTTCAGATCTAAACATTGACTCAAAAGTTCTTCCTTTATTGACCCAGCTTCACTGACTTCATTACAAAAGAAAAAAACATGGACATGAATTGAATTTTTAAAATCTTGGACAATTTGGTGACTACTGACAGATTACTTGGCAGAGTGGGGAATGGCAATGTTAATTTTTCCTTTTCTATATATTTTGTGAGGGTCGGAGTTTTGGACCCTGGGTGCCATTTCAATGAAAAATTGAAATTGATCTAAGACTGCCCCACAATTCTTTTTATTCAATCCTAGCATTCTCTTTAAAATGTGATTTTGATAAGCATTACATTTTTTTTTGCTTTATTTACAATTGGATCTACTCCTTCTTCCACTTAAATAGACCTTGAAGCTTAGAATAAGTTATACAATAATGAGACCAAGACTATTTTTTTAAAAGATTGCTTTTAACTTCTATTTATGTTCAGGATATATATTTCCAATGATGTAGAACAATTTAAATGCAAAAGTTTTGCTGTGTCTATTTCTGTGCATTTTTCTGAAAAGGAGAGGCATTGCTTTGCTCGGCTTTGCAAAGAAGCCTGTGAGGTCTAAAAGAAAGGAACTGAACGCTCCCATCTCTGTCCGCCTGGCCCCAGTTACTCCCAATCCTAGTCCCTAGTCCTTAAGTCAATCATTACAGCAGTGAAGTTATTCATGAATTTCCACCAGGTAAACAGATTTCTGTTCAAATGTTATTGCTCTCATTAGCATCATCTCTTTTCATTATAAATACGCTGAGAAATTATTTTTTAATCTAGTTTATAAATTATGCTTACTACTTTCAGATGTTAAAAAGATTTTTTTCCCCCAGTGTCCTTTTGCCTTGATGCCTTTATTTACTCTGTTCTTTGGGATGAGCTGTGATTCTGTCAGGGCTTCGCCACCTGCCTCCATGGCTCCTCCTCCTGTGTGCCCCTGATTTCCTGATGTGGGAACCCCTGATTCTGAGTTGCTCTCTCTGGCTTACCCTCATAATAACAGCTCCAGATTTGTTTTATTGTTATTTCTTGTAGATGACAGAGGTATTGCTTTCCAATTGTATTAGCTACATAAAGTTGCCTATTTAGAAATGCATTTACATCACACAGCGAGTTGATTTAAAGCGGGGCTTGACAAGCTGTTTCTGTAAAGGGCCAAGTAGTAAATATGTTTGGCTTTGTGGGCCGAGTGGCTCCTGTTGTAAAGAGTTGGCTGTGTTATCACAGTGGACCGTAGCCATGGAGACAAGCCAGTGGGTGTGGCCTAGTCAGCCCAGTCCTGATTTAAAGGAAACTGTTAGTAAAGCAAGAGTTTGGGTTGTTGTTGTTAGATGCCTTTGAGTCATTGAGTCGGGTCTGACTCATAGCGACCCTCATAGGGTTTTCTTTTCTTTTCTTTTCTTTTCTTTTCTTTCTTTCTTTCTTTCTTTCTTTTTTCTTTTCTTTTTTTCTTTTTCTTTTTCTTTTTTTTTTTTTTTTGCAGTACTAGGGGTTGAACCCAGGGCCTGGCGCCTGCATGCTTTGCAAGGGCTGGACCACTGAGCTGCACCCCCAGCCCATTTTTTTTACTTTTTGAGATAGGGTCTTGCTAAGTTACGCAGACTGCCTCTGGTCTCAAACTTACGATTCTTCTGCCTCCTCCTCCTGAGCCGCTGGGGTTATAGGCATGCGCCACCATGCCTGGCCCTCATAGGGTTTTCAATGGCTGAGTGCTTCAGGATGGCTTCAGGAGTGGATCGCCATGTCCTTCTCCTATTTTTGCGGGGCCGAACCGGAGTCCTCAGAAAGTACAGAGCAGCACTCTGCCAACTGAGCTAAACCATATCCCAGAGTCTGGGTAGTAAGTGGATATTTCAGAAATCATAAAGCTGAACTGTCAATGCCTCGCCACTGGGAAACTGGTTCAAGCTGTCACTTTGCACAACCTGCACTTTCATGGCACAATTGCTGTGTACCAGGCCCACTGTTCATCCTGGGAATATACAGCCCCATTCTTGAACGAGCTTGGTCTACCCAGACAGACAGATAATTACAGTGATCAGATAATGACCGTGGCCTGGGAGAGCCACCTCAGAGTGCCTCATAGTGGTGTGGGTAAACATAGGACAGAGCGCGCTGTGCTGGTCTTGAGGAATTTGCCTTTTCCCACTCTATCCAATCATCTACCCATCCATCATTATACATGTCATTTGCAGCTGCCCATTTTATAGATGAGGAAACCGAGATTCAGAGAGGTTAAAAAACTGCAGAAGGTCCTGGAGCTGGTGTCTGGAGGAGGAGGGATTTGAACCAGTCTTTCTCCCAAGCCACGTGCTTACCACAGTGCTACCCTGAACTGTGACCGTGGAAGTGGGTCTTCCCTTCAAGATGGTTCCGTGTAACAGAGCCAGCTGAGGCTTTGGGAAATTGCCCACCTGAGTGCATACCCCCGACATCCTCCTCTCATAATCCCCTGCAAAGGTGACTCCAGCAATGTACATGGGGGAACTTGGCCTTGTCTTTTTTTTTTTTTTTTTTTTAATGGTACTGGGGGTTGAACCCAGGGCATCGCACTTGCATGCTTTGCAAGTGCTGGACCACTGAGCTGCATTCCCAGCCCATTTTTTGAGACAGGGTCTTGCTAAATTACACAGACTGCCTCTGGTCTCAAACTTGCGATCCTCCTGCTTCTGCCTCCTGAGCCTCTGGGATTACAGGTGTGCGCCACCGCACCCGGCGGCCTCGTCTTTTGTCCCGAGGCTGGACTGAGTCTGTTAGCCAACCCGAAGATCCAGGCTGTGTGAAGATGGAAGGCAACAAACCCATCCGTTTGTGTCTTAGTATCCAATACCACAAGGAACGTTTGCTTGCTTATGGAACAACTGCAATCACAAGACTAATAACTAGTAATAACCATTAGGCTACACTTTTATGGGCCTGCAGCCAGACCACTGTGGTGTCCAATCCCATTGGATCTCAGAAGCTAAGCAGGGTCGGGCCTGGTTAGTACTTGGATGGGAGACTGCCTGGGAACACCAGGTGCTGTGTGCTTGGGAGACAGACCTGGCAACCCACTCCCAAAACACAATCAGCCATTGAAAACCCCATGAATAGCAGAGAAGCCCTGACAGTACTGTTTCACCTGTTGTATGCAGGGTCACTATGAGTTGGACACTGACTGGACGGCACCTAACAACAACAATACTTATATGAGAGGGGAGAAGAATGTGGAAATCCACTCCTGAAGCAATCGGGGAAAAATCAGCCCTTGAAAACCCTATGAGGATCGCTGAGCCAGATCCTAATCGATGGCACCTAACAACAACAGAGGTGTCACAGTCTGCTACATGTTATACATACCACGTGTAAAATCCGTCTTCATATCGACCTGCTGAGGTGGTGTTAGTTCCCTGGGGCCACCGTAACAAATTACCACAACTTGGATGGCTTAACAGATGTCCACAACAGAAATTCATTCCCTCCCCACTCTGGAGGCTGGAAGTTTGCATTCCAGGTGTCAGCGAGCCGTGCTCCCTCTGAAGGCTCCAGGTAGAATCCTTTCTGCCTCTTCTAGCTTCCAGGTGGGGCTGGTGTCCCTTGCCTCTGGACCACACAGCCCCAGCCTCTGCCTCTTCAACACGGTTTTCTCCTTCATTTGTTTGGATCTACGTCTCCAGTTCTCTCTCTGCTCAGGACTCCAATCATTGAATGTAAGGGAAACTCAAATTTAGTATCACTTCTTAATTTGATTATAGCTGCAAAGCCCCTATTTCTAAACAAAGACACATTCACAGGGACTGGGAGTTAGAACCTGAACGTATTTTTCTTGGAGGAGGCACAATTTAGCCCACAACAGGTGGGTGTTACTATTATTTCTTCTTTTTTGGTTGCTTTTTGTTTTGAGGCAGGGTATTACTATGTATCCTGGGCTGGCCTGGAACTTGCTGTGTAGCCCAGGCTGGCCTTGAACTCCTAATCCTCTTGCCTCCGCCTCCCAAGTCCTGGGATTACAGGTGTGCATCCCCACACCTGGTTTATTTCCAATTTTATAAATAGGAACCATAAGGAACAGAGAGGTTAAGAATCTATTCATAGTCACACAGCTTTAGTAGCAGGGTCACGATCTGAGCTCAGCTACTCTGGGGGGGGGGCCGCGATCTGTGCTCTTCGGCCTTGACAAGGGGGGGCTTGCAGAGCTGCTGGGCCCTGCCATAGCAAACAATGTCAACAAATACCAATGAATTCATGGAGCGTGAATGTGTAAGGTGAGTGTGCCCCCTGAGGACAGGTGCGGGCCTTGGCTGTGTGCGGGGCTCTTATTCCAGAGGACTCCAGATAAGCTATTGGGATCCACCTCTCTGTGTGGCTGGGTAGGCTCGGGCCCAGCTCCTGATGCCACCTGGGTAGTTGGTCTTCCGTGTTCATCTCAGTAATGGACGATATGAAGGGAACCTAGGGGTGCAGTGGGGACCGAAGCATTGTGGGAAGAATGAAGAGATTTTAATGTGCCGCGTGTCTGGTCGGGGGAAGACGAGGGCCGTGTGATCGAGTGTTAAAACAGAGGAGATGACTCGGAGCCCTCGGCCCATCCATCACCGCTTCCGGCTCGGGCTGGTGGCAGCTTTCGGAGTGTGACAGAGGCTCTGGCGTTATCTCTGCCATTTATTTACATCTCATTTTGGGCCACGCTGACAGGAGAGAAAGGGATTCCAGGGGAGAAGTGTAACTAGGTGATATATTCGAGACACAAAATGCGAACGCAATGCCGGCTACCTGCTCCCATCCATCATCCCAGAAACGACCTGGAATGCTTTAGTCTGCACTTTAAGTTTCTTGCCACAGGACTGTGATGTGCCCCCCGGGACCCCCTGCTTCTCTTGCCCCCTACCTGTCTGACCCCTCCACAACCTCCTCTTCCCTGCCCCCTTAACTGCTGATGTCCTCCCAGGCCCCGTCTCCCGTGTCCCCTCTGTCTCTCTCCACAGCAGCCCGGACCTCTCATCTTCATGACACCCCCTCCTGCCTTCTGGGGTGCTGAGGACTCCCAAATGTATTTTGCGGGGCTCCTGACCCTTGTTTTCCCCATTTTAGGAACTTAAAATCTTTTGAATAGAATTTATTATCCCTTATCCAAAATATTTGGGATCAGAAAGGTTTTGGATTTTAGATTTTTTTTTCCAGATTTTTATTTTTATTTTTTTGCGGTTCTGGGGATTGAACCCAGGGCCTTGCACCTGCATGCTCTGCAAGTGCTGGACCACTGAGCTGCACCCCCAGCCCGATTTTTTTTTTTTTACTTTTTGAGACAGGGTCTTGCTAAATTACGCAGACTGCCTCTGGTCTCAAACTTGTGATCCTCCTGCCTCTGCCTCCCAAGCTGCTGGGATTACAGGCGTGCACCACCACGCCTGGCTTTTGTTCCAGATTTTTGAACATTTGCATAGACCTACTAAGCTATCTCAGGCACCAGACCCAAGTCTAAGCACCAAATTAATCTGCTTCATATACATTTTATATACATAGGCTGAAGGTCATTTTATACAATGTTTAAAACATTTTTGAGCATGAAACAAAGTTTCCTGGCATGGAGTTTTCCACTTTGGGGGTCTGGTTGGTGCTCAAAGAGTTTCAAACTTGAATCATGCTGGATTCCAGATTTTTGGGTTTTGTTGTTGTTACATGCCGTCAAGTTGTGTCTGACTCATAGCGACCCTCGTAGGGTTTTCAATGGCAGATTGTTTTGGGATTGCCTCGGGAGTGGGTTGCCACGTCCTTCTCCCATTTTTGCGGTGCGGGAAATTGAATTTAGGACCTCAGAGACTGCAGAGTGGCGCTCTACCAGCTGAGCTAAATCCCAGCCCCCCGATTTTCAGGTTAAGGATGCTCAGTTTGTACTATACCTTCATACTGAAAGTTCAGATGGCATAAACAGAGCCAGCAAAACTTCCTCATTCTTATCTTCAGAGATGACGAAGACGCTTGCTCTTAGCTCCTTATGACTTTTTCCAGAGATTCTTTACATACGTATTAGAAAATACAAATAAAGTAGTAATTTTCCCCTCGTTTCTCTTCAATGTACTGTGTGCTATGCAGATTCTTCACTCTGCCTTTCTCACTTTAGATCTTTCTATAACAAGAGACATAGAGAACGTCTTCATTGTTTTTTCTTTCTCTTTTTGTTGTTGTTAGGTGCTGTCGAGTCAGTGTCCGACTCATAGGGACCCTATGTACAACAGGCGAAACACTATTGTCAGTGCTTCTCTGCTGTTCATAGGATTTTCAGTGACGAATTGATTTTGGGGAGTGGGTTGCCGGGTCGTCTCCCAAGCCTATAGCACCTTGTGTTCCCAGGCGGTCTCCCATCCAAGGACTAACGAGGCCTGACCCTGCTTAGCTTCCGAGATCTGATGGCATTGGACACCACAGGGCTACAGCTGCAGGTTTTCTCTTTTTAGAATTGCCAATTGCACGATGCTCCATGGTCTGGGTGTCTGGTCGTTTACTTAACCTGTCTCCTACGGATGGATATTTGAATTCTTTCCAGACACTTGCTGCGGTGATTCATTTTATGTGTCAACTTTACTGGGCAATGTGCTGCCCAGATATACGGTCAAACATTACTCTGGGTGTGTCCGTGAAGGTGTTTCTGGATAAAGAGATCACCCTTTGACCTGGTACACTGAATAGAGCTGATTACCCTCCTCTGTGTGGGTGGGCCTCGCTCAATCTGTACAAGGCCAGAGTAGAATAAGGGAGAAGGAGGAAAGCTTTTCCCCCAGCCTGGTTGTCTGTGGGCTGGGCATCGGCCTCTGTCTCTGAGGTCAGACTCAGGCAGGAGTTTACACCATCTGCTTTCCTGAGTCTTTCTTTCTCAGCTTCCATAACTGTGAGCCAACTCCTTATTCTCTCTCTCTCTCTCTCTCTCTCTCTCTCTCTCTC
>VMDO01021850.1:21183-34692 GCA_007922755.1 Pedetes capensis | reverse complement strand
CTGAAGTACAATGCTCCCATAAGATACTAGTTGTTGCTCTTTGAAGTTTATTTTGCATTCATTGAAAAATATTTATTTTTCTGACATGCACACTGTTTTTTATGTTAAAATATCTAAGAAAATATTTTAATATTGACCTTGGAAAATAGAAGAATTCTTAATGTCAGATATACAGCTCTATAGTTTGAATGAATGCTGGTGGTACTTTCTTCATGTTTTTGGATGTTATCACCCTCATTTAGGCATACACATTTTACTTCAAGTGAATTAGCAGGGAAATATGATCTTATTGAGGAAATCTGGGGCATTCATTTGTCAGAATGGGCACATATGTGGGTGACTCTTGAAAAAAAGAATTTTAAAAGAAATCTAGATTCTTTCTGAAATGAAGGGCACAGACTGTCATTGTTAATAAATTTCGATAAGATTTGAAAAGGGCTGGGATTTAGCTCAGTTGGTAGAGCGCTGCGCTGCAGTCTCTGAGGTCCTGAGTTCAATTCCCAGCACCGCAAAAATGGGAGAAGGACCTGGCAATCCACTCCCAAGGCAATCCTGAAACAGTCAGCCACTGAAAACCCTATGAAGGTCGCTATGAGTCTGATACTGACTCGATGGCACCTAACAACAACAACAACAAAGATTTGAAAAATTCATGAACACATTGGAAAAAGAAAAATGGGCCCAATTTTAATCAATAACAGCCATGATAAACACACACTACTTTATTTCTAAAAGGATATTACAGTATTGGGAATATTCAATAATGTTTTATTTATTTGTATGCACAATATTATTTAGGCAAGCATTTATCAATCACCATAAGGCTAGGACTTATCAATTATATTTTAACATCATAATCTTATGTCTTTCAGGTAATTCATTCTATTTGCATATTTGTCAAACACCACTCAGAATGTTATTTATATTAAGTAGATGAAAATAAGAAATGTCTAGTTTCATGAGATTCTGTTGATTTTGAGGGAAATCTAGTGTTTTGAACACATTAATTGATAATATTAAGTGTTTAAATAGAATTAGGCACTTTAAGCCTGCAGCTGTATCATTGTGGCCTCAGTTCCTGCCAGCTCTCAGAAGCTAAGCAGGGTCAGGCCTGGATAGTACTTGGATGGGAGACGGCTTGGGAGCATCAGGTGCTGTAGGCTTGGGAGAAAGTCCTGCAACCCACTTCCCAAAACAATCAGGCATTTAAAACCCTGTGAATAGCAGAGAAGCACGACAATACGGTTCCACCTGTTGAATGTAGGGTCGCTATGAGCCAGACACTATCACGATGACACCTAACAACAACAACTAGCACTCCGAAGATAATACTAAATACATTATTTCTGTTTGGCTAAGGATCATGGTGATAAAAAAATTTCTTTTCTTTCAGTAATAACATTGTACGATACTATAAAAATTCAGAAGTTTATTTGTTCACTACTTGGAGATTGAACCCAGAGCTTTGTACATACTTTGCAAGTGCTTTACTGTTGGGCTGCATCTCAAGTCTATTTTTAAATTTTTTTCATTTTTACACAGATTCTCGCTAAATTACACAGGCTGCCTATGGCCTCAAACTCATGATCCTCTTGCCTCAGCTGCCCAAATCAGTGGGATCACTGGCATACACAACTGCCCTTACTAAGACTCTGATGTTTAAATTAGCTTCCTTATATTTTATTTTTTGATCCTATTATGAATTGGATTATTGTTTTCATTTCTTTGTTATTTTCACCATTGTTGGTATATAGAAATGGTACTGATATTTGAATATTGATTTCCTATCCTTCCACTTTGCTACTTGTCAGACCTAAGAGGTTTTGGTTGGAATCTTTAGGATTTTTTAAGTATAGGATCCTGTTGTCTGCAAATAAGGATAATTTGAATTCTTTGTTCCCTTCTTGTATCCCTTTCATTTCTTTCCACTGCCTTATTGCTCTGGCTACAACTTCAATCACTATATTGAATAAAAGTGAAGAAAGTGGGCATCCTTGTCTTGTTCCTGACTTCAGAAGAAATGCTTTCAGTTTCTCCCCATTTAGTCCATTGTTGGCTGTAGGTCTGTTATATATAGCCTTTATAATGTTTGGGAATGCTCTTCATATAACCAGTTTCTTCAGGCTTTTATGATGAAGGGATTCTGAACCTTGTCAAAGGCCTTTTCTGCATCTATGGAGGTGATGATGTGATTTTTTTCTCTGAGTCTATTTATGTGCTGAATTACATTTATTAATTTGTATATGGTGAACCTTCCTTGCATCTGTGAAATGAAATGTACTGGTTCTTTTTTATGTGTTGTTGTATTCAGTTTGAAAGTATTTTGTTGAAGACTTTTGCATCTATATTCATCAGAGAAATTGGTCATTACTTTTTGCTGTGCTTTTATCTGGTTTTGGAATCTAGATAATACTGGCTTCACAGAGTGAGTTTGGAAGTATTCCTCCTTTTTTATTTTATGAAACAGTTTGAAGAGGAAAAGTATTAATTCTTCTTTAAAGGCTTGACACAGAAATACCTATAATATGAAGTTTTTAAAACACTAAATAAAGAAATTAAAGGAGACACTAGAAGATGGAAAGCCCTCCCTTGATCATGGATTGCAAAAATTAATATTGTGAAAATGGTTATAATATCTATAGATTGTCCTACAGATTCAATGCAATTCTCATGAAAATTCCTGTAACATACTTCACAGAAGTAGAAAAGAAGTCCTAAAATTCATATGGGAGCACAAAAATCACTGAATAGCCAAAGCAATCCTGAGTGGAAAGAGGATGTATCACAATACCTGACATCATATTATGTTACAGGGTGATAGTAGCAAAAACAGCTAAATACTACCACAAAAATAAACACAAAGATCATTAGAATAACTTTCTTTTTTGTATATTAGAACAAAAAACACAAATTGGAAAAAGGACAGCCACTTTAACAAATGCTGCTGGGAAAACTGAATATCTACATGTAGAAGACTGATAGGAGTTCTCTTTCACCCTGGACAAAAATCCATTCAAAATGGTCAAATATCTTAATGTATAATGGGAAAATTTGAAACTGGAAGAAAACATAGGGAAAACTCTTATATACATAAGCATGGGCAAGTACTTTCTTAAAAGAACTATAATAGCCTAGGAAATAGTAGCAAGAATTGACAAATGAGACTGCATGAAATTAAACTTTCTCCACAGCATAGGAAACAATCAATGGAGTAAAGAGATAGCCCAAAGAATGGGAGAAAATCCGTGTGGACTGTACATCTGACAGGGGATAATGTCTAGAATATACAAGTAACTCAAAAAATTAAATACCAAAAAGCACAAATAATCCAATTAAAAATGGGCAATTGAACTAAACAAACAATTCTCAAGAGAAATACCAATGGCCAATAAGCATAAAAAAAGTTCAACATCCTTAGCCATTGTTGTTAAGTGCCATCAAGTTGGATGTCATTCATTGTGACTCTAAGTATACCAGAACAAAACAAAACCCAGCACTGTGCCATGCACATGATGTTTTCCTGTTTGAGCCCATTGTTGCAGACATTATGTTTCTTCTAATTTTGAGTAGTGCCACATCAGAAAAAGGAGGTCCCAGGGGCTTTACTCCATTCCTGTCATTAAGATATACTCTACTTTGAGGAAGTAACTCTTCTCCAGTTGTTTTTTGAATGCCTTCCATCCTGGGGGTGGAGGCTCATTTTTCAATACTATGTTGTTGTTGTTGTTGTTAAGTGCCATCGAGTCAGTATCCGACTCATAGCGACCCTCTGCACAACAGGGGAAACACTATTGTCAGTGCTCCTCTGCTGTTCATAGGGTTTTCAATGGCAGATTGATTTTTGGGAGGGGGTTGTCAGGTCCTTCTCCCAAGCCTAAGCTTCTGGTGTTCCCAGGTGGTCTCTCATCCAGGTACTAACCAAGCCCGACCCTGCTTAGCTTCCGAGATCTGACAGGATCAGATGCCACAGGGCTATGACTGCAGGCTATATTCAACAATATTTCTCTGCTATTCATACCATTTTCAATGGCTAATTGTTTCAGGAGTGGGCTTCTGGGTCCTTCTCTTTAGTATGTTTTAGTCTGGAAGCTCAGCTGAAACCTGTCCACCATGGGTGGCCCTGCTGGTATTTGAAATGCCAGTGGCATACCTTTCAGCCTCACAGCAACATGCAAGCCTCCAAGGAAGATAGACACATGGGGTTCCTTATCCATTAGGGGAAACATAAATTAAAAGTTACACTGAAATTCTATTTCCCCGAAATCAGAATGACTAGTGTCAGCAAAACAGGCAACAATAATTGCTGGCAAAGATGTGGGGGAAAAGAAACACTTATACATCATTGGTGGGCCTGTAAACTGTTCAGCCATTATGAAAATCAGTATATGGAGGCTCCTCACAATACTAAAATTAAAACTATCTCATGCCCCTGATATACCACTCTTTGAAACAAGCTTAAAGTAATACAAGGCAGCATATCATAGAGACACCTGCACCTCCATGTTCATTGCAGCATTGCTCACAATTGCAAGGATATGGAACCAGCCCAGATGTCCACTAACAGATGACTGGATTAAAAATGTGGTATATGTACACAATGGACTATTCATCCATAAAAAATGATAAAATCATATCATTCACAGGAAATGGACAGATCTGGAGATTATCATTTTAAGTGAAATAAACCACACTCAGACAAATGCCATACATTCTCACTCATATGTGGAAAATAGATTTATCTAAAAATGAATATATGTGCATATATGTAATATGCACACAAGATCAGTGAACATGAGAAGAGATCTAGAGAAGGGAGAGGAATAAGGGGAGAGGGGAGGGAGAATCATGAGGTAGGGCAAATGGGGAAAGAACAAGTGTAAAGTATAATATAAATGTATGATAGTTTAATAATGCAACTCATGCTGTCCATATTGTATACTAATTAAATTAAAAGTTACTTTCATCATTTGAAAACAATTACTTTGTAGTTGGTCATGGCTGTAAACATCAATCAATTAATTGGCTTTTATGTATCAGAACTCAGAATAATATAGTAAATTACATGAAATTATGAAAAGTCATTCATATTGTAACATTTTACTTTGTTCTAGGTACCAATCTTACTAAAGAGAAAAGAATTTAAGCACGTGTTTTATTGCCATTCTTCCTAAAATTTATTGGTCTTGCATATTAATATATACACACAAGGACTTTTAGATACACTAAGGATTGCATGGGGCTGGGATTTAGCTCAGTTGGTAGAGCACTGCGCTGCAGTCTCTGAGGTCCTGAGTTCGATTCCCAGCACCGCAAAAATGGGAGAAGGACCTGGCAATCCACTCCCAAAGCAATCCCGAAGCAGTCAGCCATTGAAAGCCCTACAAGTGTCGCCATGAGTTGGATACTGACTCGACGGCACCTAACAACAACAACAAAGGATTGCATCTGGCTTGACCTGAAAAGACCATGTACTGGAAACTTAGTCCCCAATGTAACAATAGTGAAAGATGGTGAAACCTTTAAGAGGTGGAACCTGGTGGGAGGCAATTAGATCATGGTGTACCACTTTCACGAATGGAGTATTGCTTTTCCTAAGAGACTGAGTTAGTGTTGTTGAGTACATTACATCTGAATATACAGGATTAGTTAATACAAAGAGAATTTTTATGAAGCAGATCAATGTCACCTGTGTCTCTCTCAAGCTCATGGTCTACTTCTGCACACTGCCATTTCCTCTTCGGAAACTCCACTGTGGTAAGATGAGGAAAAAAGTCCTTGCCAGATGCTGAGAGGGTCTGGTGCCATGCTCTTGGACCTTGAGAACTGTGAAGCAAATACATCTCTTCCCTTGACGAAGTATTCAACCTCAACTATTGTTACAGCAACACAAAACAGACTAAGACAAGGTATAATCTTTTTCTTTAAGATTTCAAATTTATTGCATTGTACATTGTACCTAAAGTAACGATTTCTTTGAGCCAAAACACATACATATAGGGTAAAGAAAGACAACATTGGGACAGTTTGTGAAAACTTGGTACCCATGTTTATTACAAATATAGTAGGCTACAACATAGTCAAAGTTGCTCACAGTGATTGAGGGTTTATCATAGATAAACACAATGTATTTTATGTATTATCTTTCTTTTTTTTCGACAATGTGAACTTGAACCCAGGGCCTTGTGCATGCTTTACAAATGCTCTGCCTCTGAGTTGCCCCTAATTCATTTTTCTAAAATTACTTTGAAAATTGAGACACAGTCTCCCCCCCTCCTAAATTACTCAGGCTGCCTCTGGCCTCAAACCTGTGATCCTCCTGCTTCAACCTCCTGAGTCGCAGGGGTTGCAGACATGCACCAGGGCACCCAGCTCATGCATTATATTTCTTAATACTCACAAGAAACATGTAAGGTAGATAGTATTTTTAATTTCTTTATACTTGTAAATGTTAAGTAATATAGCTCACAAATCTACTAACTAGGATATGTAGATTTGAATCACAGCTTTGATTTCAAAGCTCAATTTCATAATAACCAGGTAATAGTGCCTCATTGAGAATATTTTAACTTATGTGAATTGAAAAATGGCTAAGAGTCATAACATAATTTGGATTATACATCCAAATGTGTGCCTCAATAGTTGGCGAGTCATTAATGACACTCTCACGAATATCTAGATTAATACAGTATGGTCTTGTAGAAGAGAATCAAACAAAGTACTCTGTAGTGGGCATACTCGGCTGGGATTTAGCTCAGTGGGTAGAGCGCTGCGCTGCAGTCTCTGAGGCCCTGAGTTCAATTCCCAGCACCGCAAAAATAGGAGAAGGACCTGGCAATCCACTCCCAAGGCAATCCCGAAACACTCAGCCATTGAAAACCCTATGAGGGTCGCTATGAGTCAGATACCGACTCGAAGGCACCTAACAACAACAACAACAGTGGGCATACTAATGTTCACCAAGATCTCACATTGCTCTGTGCACATGCATGCTTGTAGTTATGCATGGCAAATAACTTGATTCCTCTAATGAAATGAAAGCAAAAGTCATGTGTGCCATTTCATCATAGGAGTATGTAAGGGCTGATGTGAAATTTTCTATATTATCTTCCATATTCATTGTAATTTTAAAGGACAAGTTTATGATATTGCATGTGAGGAAATAAGACCAAATCAGCCTGGAATATTTAATGGCCAAATAGATGTCTGGAGTCTAGGTGACTCCACCAGACTCAGAATGGAGTTTGTGTGAGTGAGATGTGAACATTTGATGTCTTATGTTCCTGGGATTCTGGGACATGTCCTAAGATCACCTAATCTGATTGACATATATTCAGACAACTTGGGTTCTAAATTTGATCCTGATTTTCATGGGCGATGAAGATTATATGAGATTTAGTTTTTCATCTTAAATTCATTATGTGTAGCTGATGCATTTCTCCTCAGAATTTTGGGATAACCCATATTATCACATGAAATAATATATATAAAAATCCTCTATAATTTAAATTCTGATATAATATTCATTATTATTAATGTAGAGTTCATGGCTTGTTCTTTGCCTTTTGTTATTTGGTGAGGGGTATTTAGTAAAGTGCTGACTTTTTCAAAAATTAAGTCTAGAGAAGACAAAATGAATTTTGTGATTTGGTCATAAAATGAACCTTCAAATGGATATGTTGATTCATTTCCAAAGGAAAGAAAAACACTTACTTAATACAACATAGTGGAAAGTAGGATATGCTCCACTGGGAAAGAAATAATCAAGAAGTCATAATGGAATCTAATACAGTAATAAAACTCAAGGATGAGAGTAACGAGAAGTATGTGCTCCTTGCTGAATGCAGTGGTGCATGGTTCTAATCCTAGTGACTTGGGAGGCTGAGGCAGGAGGATTGCAAGTATGAGGTCAGAGGCAACCTAAATAACTTAATGAGATCCTGTTTCAAGAAAAAGATTAAAAAATAAATAAATAATGGCCTGATGTTACAGCCCAGTGGTAGGACATTTTCAGAGTATGTGCAATGCGTTGAGTTCAACCTCTAAGGATTGCCAAGAAATGTGTTCCAAAGATAACATGATATTTTTTAAATTTGTTGTTGTTGTTGTTAGGTTCCATCGAGTAGAGTCCAACTCATAGCGACCCTATGTATGTACAGCAGACCCAAACACTTGCCAATTCTGCGCCAGGCAAATGATCTTATTTATGTTTAAGCCCATTGTTGCAGACACTGTGTCAATCCATCTGGTGGAGGGTTTTCCTCTTTTGTGTTGACCTGCCACTGTTCCAAACATGATGTCCTTCTCCAGGGATTTTCCTCTCCTAACTATATGTCTGAAATATGTAAGACGCAGTTTGGCCATTCTTGCTTCCAAGGAGCACTCTGGTTGTACTTCTTCGAGGACAGATTTGTTGTTTCTTTTGGCAGTCCATGGTATATTCAATAGACATCTCCAGCACCACAATTCAAAAGCATCAATTATTTTTCTGTCTCTCTTGTTCAAACTCCAGCTTTCACAACCATATGATGCCACTGAAAATACAATGGCATGAGTCAGACGCACCTTCGTCTTCAATGCGACATCTTTGCTTTTCAGTACTCTAAAGAGAGCTTAGATTTCTTGGTCTGGACAACCCTCTGATGGCTCCCCTCTGATGGCTCAGGGACAACTTCTGAAGAAAGGGCGCATAGATTGGAAGGGCCAGTGGAGAGGAAGGAACGTGGTGAAACTGGGTCATCACAATATACCTATTGGGCATTTGTTCCCAATCCCCCAATTAATAGGGCTATATCCTGGGATGGCTTGCCAATTCTGGTATACAGTAACAACAAGGAGTGGTTGCCAGGCCCTTACCAATTTATCACCATTGATGGTATCTTTATCTTGGGGGTGCCCTCAAAGAGGGTTGCTGTTACTATCTGCCATACCTGTGGGCTATTCCATTCTGGCAGTAGACTTGGTTACCGGTAGACTTGGTAGATCATTAAAAGAGAAATGGAGCGCATAAACATTGACATCTAGGCATCAGTGAGCTAAAATGGATTGGCATAGGCCATTTTGAGTCAGACAATCATATGGTCTACTATGCTGGGAATGATAAACTAAAGAGAAATGGGGTTGTATTCATCATCAAAAAAGACATTTCAAGATTTTTTAAATAGCTACAGTTAAATATATAAGTCATTTAATATCCTTCAGAATATTTTCAACTTGTATCAAGTTTCTTGTTATTCTCCATACCTTGATATTCAGACCAAAGAAACTAATGTTGGCCTTGGAAAGAAGTACTAAGAAATAGGAATTAAAGTTTATTTTATTTTACTTATTTTTGCAGTTCTAGGGGGTATAACTAAGGGATCCACACACACTTTGCAAGTGCTCTACCACTGCACTGCACCCCTAGCTCATTTTTCACTTTTCATTTTTTGACACAACATCTCACTAAGTTACACAGGCTCCCTGTGGCCTTGTAGCTATGATCTTCCTGCTTCCACCTCCCAAGATTCTGGGACTATAGGTGTGTGTCAATGCACCTGATGGAATAAAAATCTAGTATATATTTCTCTTTCTTACTTTCCACTAGTGTGAGAATCATTAAGAAGATTCTACTGAAAAACCCCTTTAATTATTTAGTATCTGTGATGGTTAACTTTGATCATCAACTTGATTGGGTTGAGAGATATCTAGAAGATTAGTAAAGCATAACTCTGGGTGTATATATGAGCATGTTTCCAGAGAAGATTAAGCATGGAATACCTACCCCGGTTGTGGGCAGCACCATTTAATCACCTGGAGGTATGGTATGACTAAAGGTAAAAGGAGAAGTCTAGGAGAGCAGTCATACACTTGCTGTTTCCTGACTGCCACTAGGGAATAGCTGTCCTCTACTGTGCCCTCCACTATGGTGCTCTGTTTCACCAAAGGCCCACAGCAAGTGTATGAAACTGTGATCCAAAATAAATATTTTTTCATTAAGTTTTTTTTTCAGATATTTGTCATATCAATGACAAACTAACATACTACCCATAAACCCCAAAAATGTCATCATGAGTGTGATCTGATGTATAAGCAAAGATGAAAAGCCAGCTATATGCTTTTAGTCTGAGCATCATATATTTGGTCTTTTGATGGAATCATTTCTAGTGAAGGATGGGCATACCCTAACCATATCATTTACAAAACTCCAAATAATACATGTAGATATACCCTCCTTCACGTTATGGAGCTTATTCCCTCATATTTCCTAATGTGAAATGTATACAGTGACTTGTTTCATAGAATGGGATATGGGAAATGAGAAAAAATGGAAATGGCATTTTAAAAATGATCAAGATTAATATCACCAGTATTATGTGGGTACCATATATTTCTTTATATGATGTCATGAGAAGAGCACTTCACATCTGTAATATTCTTCACCCAAATTCACAATTCTAGTCAAATAATGAGAAAAACTTCAGAAAATTCAAATTAGATACATTCCTCAGAATACATGATCAGTTCTACCCCAGTCATTGTCATGACAAACAAGGTAAGAATCTAAGAGAGGTTCACAGTTCAGAAATGACTAATGAGACAAAACAATTCTTAGAATGATTGTGCTTCTGTAACAAAATAACTAGTATGGGGTCATTTACCAACAGTATAAATTTATTTCTCACAGTTCTGAAGGATGGAAAGTATGAGATCATGGCCTCAAAACAGAATTAGTGTCTGGTGAGAGCTGTTCTCTGCTTATAAAATGTGCCTTATTGGTTCATCTGGAAGAGAGGGATGCTATGTCCTAACAAAGGAGAAGAAGAGTGGAAGTGAAGGAGGGTACTTGCTTCAATCCTGAACAGTTTTATGAAGATACTAATCCCAGACATGAGGGCAGAGCCCTGATGACTGTAACACTCTGAAGGACACATCTGTTAATTTTGTTGCATTGAAAATTAAGTTCCACCACGAATTTGGGGTGGGGGTACCATCATCCAAAACATAGTAGCACCTAAATGCAAAGAGGTAGCCTGAATGGGATCCTGAAGCAGAAAAGATACAAGGAGGAAAAACTTGTGAACTCCAAATAAAGTCTATACTTTAGCTAATAATTATGTGCAATATTGTTAGTTTTGATAAATGCATAGAAGTAATTCAGATGATAACATTATAGGAAAATGAAGCTGGGTGAAACTAGGTAAGAGATAAGTGGGAATGCTCTTTTATTAGAGTTCTCCAGAGAAATAGAAATAATATTCCTCCAAACCAACAGAATACAATTATGGAGATGGACAAATTCCACAATTTGCAGTTGGGAAGCTGGGTACCCAGAAAAGGAAATGGTGTAATTCCAGCCTGAATTTGAAAAACAAAACAAAACAAAACAAAAACAAAAAACAAACAAACAAAAAAACAAAACAAAAGCCCATAATGTCTCAATTTAGTGCAGCCAAGAAGGAAGAAATTCTTCCTTTCTTGTGAGATGATCACCCTTTTTGCTCTATTCAAGCTTTCAACTGATTGGATGGGGTCCTCTCATATCATAGGCAACAATTTGTTTTAGTTAGTGTACAAATATACATGTTAATCCCATACAGAAACACCTTCACAGACACATCCAAAATAACAGTTGATCGAATGTCTAGGCATTCCATGGCCCAATCAGCTTGACACATGAAATTAGCAATCATTTCTATACACCTTTATTTTAATATTTTAATTGTACATGTATATGTGGTACAGAGTGATATTTCAGTTATATTCAGTGTGCAATTATCAAATCCAGATTACTAACATTTCTAAATTTACTTTCAAACATTTTCATGGATCTAAATTTATTCCAAATAAAAAGTTTTTAAAATCTGTCCAGAATGTTTTAGCTATTGCTTTCCAGAGATTAAATAACTGTTGTAAATCCCCATAAATTAATGACAACTTTGCTCAAATCACTGTAAGTTCCTTGCAGACAGGACTTTATGGCATTCATCTATGTATCTCTAGTATACAACAAAACTCTTGATAAAGACAAGTTTTTTTTTTTTAAATGAACACCAGAATGCCATGGAAAAAATGCTCCAAACCGATTTTTCCTTGTAATTCTTGCACTTTCCCACAGGTAAAATGCACTTTTCAAAGGAAGCTATTTGAAGGGCTAATAAACATACCATTTATATATCAAGTGCAACAATATGGATAAAGCAAGTGGCTGCAAATCACTCTTGGGAGTCTACCAACATACAGAAGCTGTTCAAGCTGTGCTCCCATGTTTTATGATGTCAGTAAGGGCCTTCTCAGTGAAAGATTACAACCTTGTATTTATTCATCATCCATCTTTTATCTTATAATGCAATTGTCATGCCAAGTTATAAATCTGAACATTCCTATTTGGAATTTTCAAAGCCTATAACCTAGAAACCTGTGAATGTATGAATCTCCATGTGGCCATACAATCTTATCACAAAGTATATTCTTTAACATTCTCACATTTCCGTTAAGAGACAAATATACAAAAAGCTATTTGGGGAAAAGAGGTATATACTTTTGGTTTGAGATTAAAATGTGTAAGAATGTTTAGCTTCTCTCTTGTTTTATTTTACAACCAGAAATAAGTGTTTAAAGAATGCCAATAAGAAATACAGAATGTATGTTCTTAAATTCTGAGTTCAGCTCAGCACATATGTAGCATGGATTGTTATAATAATATTTTGCCAATTTCTTTTTGTTTTGGAGTAGCTTTGTGTAATTTACAGGCTTTAATTCAAAATATTTATTTAGAACACAGTTTTAAAATTTTTATTCGTTAAGTGTACCTATAGTTAAACTCTTAAACTTAAGTTATAACAATGGAGCAAAGGGAAGGAGGCTGAGAAAAAAAGGTCAATGCTTGTAGGAGTGAAGTGGAATAAAGTATCAAGCTGGGAAGAGAGAGGACAGGACACAGGTGTGTAGAGTTATTTTCACTGAGCTTTGACAAGGGATAATAAATCAAAACTCAGCACTTTTCTGGAAATAGTCCTAGGATAAAGGCAGGAAGCTGCAGACAAATCCTCAATCCACAGGTGCAAAGAAAGGAGGCCCATAGAATTTAACTATTCCATTACATGGATGAAGAACTTGTTTACCTCATTACTGAAGCAGGGATTATTTATTCTTCCACTCATGTTTAAAGTGATTGGCAGTATCTCTTAGAGGGATCTGGATATATTTGGTCTTGGAAGGAGGCCTATCTACCACTACAGTACCATTTAAAAGAATTCAGATTACCTCATTACCATTGATGATGGTTAATTTTGTACGTCTACCTTGGTTGTTGTTGTTGTTAGGTGCCATCAGAGTCGGTATCCGACTCATAGCGACCCTCTGTACAACAGGGGAAACACTGTTGTCAGTGCTTCTCTGCTGTTCATAGGGTTTTCAATGGCAGATTGATTTTTGGGAGGGGGTTGCCAGGTCCTTCTCCCAAGCCTACAGCTTCTGGTGTTCCCAGGCGGTCTCCCATCCAGGTACTAACCAGGCCCGACCCTGCTTAGC
>VMDO01021850.1:0-21083 GCA_007922755.1 Pedetes capensis | reverse complement strand
TGTTATTTAATCAACTAACAACAATAAAAACAGCATTCTAGGCATTGTTCTGAAGATATTTTGTGGTTAAAGTATATGGTATACTGACTTTAAGTAAAGATTACCCATGATGATGTGTATAGACTTCATTCAATCAGTTGCAGGCTTTTATGAGCTAAAACTGAGGTTTCTCAGAGAAGAAGAAATTCTGCCTCAGAACTGCATAATCTAATCCTACATCCTGCCTGAAGTTCCAACTTGCTGGACATCTTATAGTTTTCATACCTTCCAGGTTCTACAATTGTATAATTGAAAAAAAGCATAAATATACATACACATATATGTATATATGTAAATATAAATACATATATGTAGATATGCCTGCAGCCGTAGCCCTGTGGCATCCGATCCCGTCAGATCTTGGAATCTAAGCAGGGTCGAGCCTGGTTAGTACCTGGATGGGAGACCGCCTGGGAACACAGAAGCTGTAGGCTTGGGAGAAGGACCTGGCAACCCCCTCCCAAAAATCAATCTGCCATTGAAAACCTATGAACATCAGAGAAGCACTGACAATAGTGTTTCCCCTGTTGTAAAGAGGGTCGCTATGAGTCGGATACCGACTCTGATGGCACCTAACAACAACAACAACAACATATGCAGATACAGTTAGGTATGGCTTTCTTAATTTCGATTATAATGAAATATATCTAAAATAGCTTTCTTCACTTTGATTATAATGAAATATAATGTCTAAAATAGCTTTTTTATTTAACTATTAGCTCTCTGACAAAAGGATGACAAGGCTGAAGAACACAAAGAAATTAGCTATACGAGTATGAGTATGTAAATATAGACTATCGATATATGGACAATGTCTTTTTTGTGGTGCTTGGGGCCTGAACCCCAGGGCCTCACACATACTTTGCGAGTGTGTTACCACTAGGCTGCACCCACAGCCCCATTTTTAAATTTCTTATCTTGAGATGGATCTTTCTATGTTTCTCAGGCTGGCTCTGGCTTCAAAATTGTGATCCTCCTGCCTCTGCCACCTGAATTGCTGGGATTAGAGGCATACACCTTCACATCTAGCTGTATGATTATATATTTATATCTGTAGGTATACACTGATGTCCATGAATATATGGATATCAATACCTATATACCTATGGATATCCACCTATCTATGTATCTGTGAATATTTTAATAGCCATATCTATGTATAGTTTCCATTTTATATACGGTAGATTAGACATATAGATTTAGATATATAGATATATCTCCTATTGTATTTGTTTCTCTGGAGAAAACTGACTCACTCCTAAGTTTTCACATATACTTAGAACTACATAGATAATAACAATAATGGTGGGGCAATCAGAAAAATGAGATGCAATGATCGTCTCATTGTACTCATCAGCCTTATCATCAGTTTGGTTGGCTAAATGATCAATGAAGTTAAATAAAGCAATTTTCAAAAGTGCGTGAAGTAGAAAAGTCTTAGTTTAACATTTCCTGGTCCTAATTAGAATGACTGATAGAAGTGTTGCCTAATCAGACAAGACTGGTCATTGTTCAGAAGTGCCTTTGCTCTGGAATTAGAATGCTGTGCGAGTGGAAAAATTTAAATTCTCTCAAATTTCTTAAGTCTTCTCAAGATACATATATTTTTCATATCAAAGTCTATGCCGTCTGCAGAAGCATTATACAATAGAACTGTTTGTGATAATGGATTTCTGACTATGGTGTATTTGAATTCTGGCTAGCATGATAGAGAAACTAAATTTAAAACTTTATTGAATTTTGATTAATTGTAAATATAAATTTCTGCATGTGACTTGTGGATAGCACAAACTTTATGGTACATATTCAAACATAAATCTTAAGTTTAAGTACAAAAATAAACATTTGTACAGTCAGATTAAACTGAGTAATATATTTGTGGTATATTCAACTTCTATCTTAGGTCACTTTAAATGTAAATTTCTACGATTATATTCTGTGGAGATAGACTGTGGTACATGTATCACTTGAGAAACGTTTCAGTCACACTATGAATATTTTGTACAACAAGGTAAATGTACTATTTGTGATAAGAAATATATCTTATTATTTACCAAATCCACATTGCTAGAGCCCTTTCTCATTTCTTTTTATGATGGTGTTTTCTCTTGAGAGAACTAGTTTGAAGTATATACATAAGGTTAACATTTAGTTTGAGTTGACAAAACTATTATTTACAGTATTTTTTTTATTTGCAGTACTGGGGATTGAACCAATGACCTTTCACATACTTTGCAAGCTCTCTAACATTGACCTGTACTCCAAACTCTTTTTAAATTTTTATCTTAAGACAGGGTATTAATAAATTATGCAGGCTGCCTCTTCAATCCTCCTGTATCAGTCTCCCAAATTGCTGGGATTACAAGTGTGTGCCATGATGTCTGGTTAAGTAATTTTTGTTTTAAACAATGTTCATATAAAATAAATATCTTGTCATAACAAAACATACACTACTCTTATCTAATATTTACAAATAACTACATACACATAATACTTTCAGTGCTAAATATCATTGTTGTTGTTGTTGTTGTTGTTGTTAGGTGCCGTCAAGTCGGTATCCGACTGATAGCGACCCTCATAGGGTTTTCAATGGCTGAGTGCTTCAGGATTGCCTTGGGAGTGGATTGCCAGGTCCTTCTCCCATAAATATCATTATCACTAGACTAATTTGGGGGGAATGGTAGTACAAAATAATAAATCTTTATCTAGATTAGGGATAAAGTGATTTAAGCATGGTGGAATCATTTACAGTACAAAGTGTGATTTTATTTTTTTTGAGGTACTGGCGATTGAATCCAGGGCATCACACTAGCATGCTGCACTCCTAGCCCATTTATTTTTACATTTTTGAGACAGCGTCCCACTAAGTTACTCAGACTGACCCTGGTCTCAAACTTGAGATCCTCTCGCCTCCACCTCCCAAGCTGCTGGGATTACAGGCGTGTGCCACTGCACCTGGCAAGTGTGTTATTCTTTCACTAAACACAATAAACCACAGCCATCAGAGTAACTACTTGTAAAGTATAATTTGGGCCCATGAGTTCAGCCAAAAATTCTCTCCTTTTATTTTTCTATTTGGAAGTTAGTGCTCCAGATTAATCATACAGAGGAGCTGGTGAACCCTTATGAAGAAATAGCTCACTTAAAACTTGTCTATATAAGTCCAATTACAATCTAAGTTGTAGAAAAAACACATTTACATAGGTTGTGCCTTGGGATTTTCATTAAAAAATAATGTGATTATTTTGGAAATGCTTTACTTGCACAAACTAGGAAAAATTCAAGTGAATTTATTGGGATAATTGAATATTATCAGAAATTAAATGTCAGAAATTCTAGTACATATGGTGGCTACAAACATACTTTTTCAGTTCACCCCTTTTTACTTTTTAATTGTTAGTCAAAGCCATACATTTTAAATAATCAAAGGGAATTTCTTGAGAATTTTTGAAACATTCTTTAAGGAGATTTGAAGAATTCGAGGTTATTTGCAACTGTCTTTTATATGAGTGTAAATTTTGCCAGAATATTTCAGTCTGTTTTCTAATTCATGCAACTTCTCTCAGTTTAGTTCACCACTGATTCAACATTGAGTACACATTGTGCATTCAGGGAAAAATGCATACTCATGCATTTCTACAGTACCCTCTTTCTTGCTTATTTACCAAGTCTTTGAAAGCGATGATAGGAATGATTATTTACTAAGTATCATGTATTCTTCATAAATTGCAATGCTTACTTGAAAAAAGAAGATTATGAGCCAGGCACTATGGAGAACACCTGTAATCCCAGTGATTCTGGAGGTTGAGGAAAAAGGATGAGTATGAGATCAGTTGCAGCCTATGCAAATTAGTAAGACTTTGTCTCAAAATGCAGAATAAAAAGGGGCAGGGGTGCAACTCCCTCATAGTAAGCATGCTTGAGGCCCTGTGTTCTACTCCCCAGCACTGCAAGAATAGAAAAAAAGTTTATGAGAGAAATTCATTATTGTATGATACTCAGATTTTCTTGGCTGACTGTGGAAGACTTCATTTGTATCTATTCACAATATGGAATGGGAATTAAGCTTATCCTTATTTAGATTCAACTCCCATTGGCTTTATATAAGGTTGTCACTGATTAAAAACTTCATAATTATCCTTTTGTGATTAATTTCTGTTTCAGAGAAAAAAACTTACATCATAATGCATTTTATCCACCTTCCTACCTACCATTCCTTCTTTCAATTTGCTGGGGGAAAGGACAGATTGAGTTAATGATACTTTTGGGGCTAAATGGAATTGGATATTAAATGATTTTCACTTTATTTTAAATGACCCTCAAATAGCTACTTTGGGAATGAAACTCATCATTCTGTGAGGCTAATACAAGAAACATTTTCTTTCAGTTGCAAACAAAGTCCCCTCTGGCATAAGATTTTTGAAATCTTTGGCATTAAACCTCCTGAAACCCATCTGTGTTGAAAATTAATTTTTTGCTTTGGGGCATTTTATATTTACATATTTTCTATTTATTTCACAATATTTAACCTAGTGAAAAAATAGCTTCTTAGGCCAAGCATAAAATCTAACCCACAGGAACAAAATGTGGGAGAAATTTCTGCAATGTACAACCATAAGTGAGTATATTATTTATAATGGTTATTATTTTTTAAACATCAAATATATGATGATCTCTTCCCTTTTTCCAAGCTTCTAGAATCTCTATGAAATTTATTTAACAAAATGTGCTGAATTTTAATAAAATATTGATGAAATGAACTGTGCATATAATCACACATTCAAAACACTTTTCATCAATAGGCAACTCTGAAATCTTCAAGTTGGTCAGAAAAACAATATCCATGGTTTTGTCTTCTTCTGACCTGAATTATATTGTATTGAAGGATTTTTATTTTCTCTCCTTTTTGAGTGATATTTTCATAAATCTTGGTTCTTAACAGAAGGTGTTTTGTCCCTTAAGGCACATTTATTTGGGCAAGTTTTGTAAGTACTTATAGTTGTTATGACTTGAGAAGAGGAGATGCTACTGGCATCTACTAATTAGAGGGCAAAGATGCTGCGAAACATCTTCAAATGATCAGGGCATCCACACAGAAGAGAGGATTATCCAGTCTAAGATGTCAGTAGTGCCAAGTAGGAGAAACCAAGCCTATAAAGATAGAAATGTTCAAGGTAGAAAGTTTCATCCACATAAAAGTTTTGTTTATGTCAAACCATTATATGGTTCATTTCTGTATTCAAATGCTGAGTCTTCATACAAATTGACTCTAAACTTTTTCTAATATACAAATTAACTAAAGTAATGAAAACTGTAAAAGATAAAGAAAAATCAGATACCACGAATTTCATTTTAAGAGTTTTTAAAGAAGTCAATATAGAATCCCTTTGAAATACATGAAGGATAAACCAAAAAAAACCCAGGGCTACTTAAAATTTGGATATATCACATTTCTACACACAATTTTATAAGGATGAGTGATAAGATGATTAAGGGAATTTTGTTGTGTGGTACTGTGGGTTGTGCTAGGCAAGGGCTCTACCACAGAGCTACATGCCCAGCCCTTTTTATTTAATTTTTTTTTCTGAGACAGGGTCTCCCTGAGTTACACAGGCTGCCTGTGGCCTTGAACCTGTGATCGTCCTGCCTCAGCCTATCCAGTTATTGGGACTACAGGTGTGCACCACCATGTCTTTCTTAAGTAACGTTAAAATTGGTTGTTAGCCTTTGATTTTTACATAAGAGGTCACAGAACAAGCAGACATCAGTTGGATATCCTTTATGTTCTGGGCAAGGCACTAATTAGTTGAGTGGCTGCAGGCAATTTGCACAGCCTTACTAAGCTTCAAATTTCTCATCTGTAAATTAGGGTATTAATTACTCAATAAATTCTTTGGAATAGTTAGATAAAATAACAAATTTAGAAGTAGGAGAAATAGTTATAGACTTAATATTATTAACTACTATATTTTAAAATATTTGGAATCTATGTATGCAAAATATTGTTGTTGTTGTTACGTGCCTTCGGTATCTGACTCATAGCGAACCTCTGTACAACTGGGGAAACACTATTGTCAGTGCTTCTCTGCTGTTCATAGGGTTTCAATGGCAGATTGGTTTTTGGGAGGGGGTTGCCAGGTCCTTCTCCCAAGCCTACAGCTTCTGGTGTTCCCAGGCGGTCTCCCATCCAGGTACTAACCAGGCCCGACCCTGCTTAGCTTCTGAGATCTGATGGGATCAGATGCCACAGGGCTACAGCTGCAGGCCATGCAGAATATTAATCAGTATATTATTGTTGTTGTTAGGTGCCTTCAAGTTGGTGTCTGACTCTTAGTAACATACAACAGGCAAAACACTATTGTCAGTGGTTCTCTGCTATTCATACGGTTTTCAATGGCTGATTGTTTTTTGGGAGTGGGTTTCTGGGCCTTTCTCACAAGCCTACAGCATCTGGTGTTCCCAGGCTTTCTCCCATCCAAGTAATAATCAGGCCCAACCCTGCTTAGCTTCTGGGATCTGATGGGATTTGATGAGACAATGATATGACTGTAGGGCATCAGCGTATTAGTATTAATTTATTAGCTAGAAAACACAATCAATTACTGTTGTTGTTGTTGTTAGGTGCCGTCAAGTTGTGTTTGACTCATATCGACCCTCATAGGATTTTCAATGGCTGATTGTTTCGGGATTGCCTTGGGAGTGGATTGCCACGTTCTTCTCCGATTTTTGTGGTGCTGGGAATCAAACCCAGGGCTTCAGAGACTGCAAAGAGACGCTGTACCAACTGAGATAAATCCCAGCCCATCAGTTACTGTATATTATACCAAACTGAAATATTTGTACATCTATCATAGGCAGTATTTTCAAAAGTTGAGCATGAAAATTTTATTAATTCATTTTTACAGTGCTGGGGATTGAACTCAGGAATTCATGTATGCTAATACTTGTGAAAACGAAGTGTAATTGTTCAAAAAGTTACATTGCATGCCTGGCATGGTGGCACACACCTGGAATTCCAGCAACTCAGGAGGCAAAAGCAGGAGGATCGAAGGTTTGAGGCCAGAGGCATCCTGACTAACATAGCAAGATCCTGTCTCAGCTCAGTCGCAGAGCACTTGCAAAGTGTACATGAGGCCCTGGGTTCATGCCCCTAATACCACCAAAAGAAAAAGTTGTGCTGTAGATAAACAATTTCAGTGTCATGTCCCCCATGTATTATAGTGCTGACAGCATGCTACCTACATCACTTGAAACTGTCCTACTCTTCATGAACAGAGACGTCTTTTATTAAATTATGACAAGAATACTTGCCTTCCTATTATTTTTATCACATTGTCAACTCATATCTAATTTTCTGCTCCCATCATCTTATTTCTCTTTTAGCATTATTACTTTACAGTTTTCTCCAGACAACAAATGACTATATTTCAGCATTTTCCCCGAAATATGATCCATTTGTCTTATTTCACCAACTAAATTCACATTATCTGGGTAATGTCAACAACAACATCACATGAATTTATGGCTTTCCCGAGGTTTGAATGTGCTGGTGATACAAGAATACTGAATAATGTATTATAGCATATACTTTCTCCATACTTCTCAAATATACCAAAAATCTCAAATGGTGTACCTGGACTTTAGTAATAAATAAAATAATACTGAGACTAAAATACACTTGATGTCAAAGGGGGCCTAGTTTCTTAACATTTTAATAAATCTTATATAGGGATAGATTTTGATAATTCTCGTTTTATGAAACCTATACTATTTTGGGGCTGGGATTTAGCTCAGTGGGTAGAGAGCTGTGCTGCAGTCTCTGAGGTCCTGAGTTCAATTCTCAGCACCGCAAAAATGGGAGAAGGACCTGGCAATCCACTCCCAAGGCAATCCCGAAACAGTCAGCCATTGAAAACCCTATGAGGGTCGCTATGAGTCGGATACCGACTCGACAGCACCTAACAACAACAACAACATACTATTTTAATTTTAGATTAATAGTAAATGAAATAGCTTGCTGCTTTGGATAATTTTAGAAGTCACAGCATGTTGTCTTTTGAAAACCTGGCTAAAACAATGTGTGAATATATGTAGTAGTAATATATAATATATTATATAGAATAATATATTTTATGTTTTTGCATTGTAGAATATTTTACATGTGTATTCACCGCTAATAAATGACCCACTTACACACACAATTTGAGACTATGTAGTCTCACTTGGAGATAATAACAGTATCTAAATTTTCTTTGCTCTGGACATATTTTTCCCATTTTTAGCAATTTTTGGTTATTGTGAAAATTAATGGGTTTCAGTGTAACATTTCCATATATGTATATCGTTGTGTATTTCTCGTGTTCACCTCCCCCCTTATATTAGCAATATAGCTCATATTCAATAACATACTCCATATTAGTTATGGGAAGCAATTGTACTAAATTTACCATTGCACTGAAAAGAATGTATTACAGTTACACTGAGCTAAACTACATAAGCAGATTAGCGTTCAAGTGCTGATTATAGTAGAAATCTTTCAAGAACATTGAATAGGGATGTAGTTTTTAAACTATAAAATGTAGAGTTGACAAAGTTAAAGCTCTTTGACCTTTGAATTTTCACAAACCTCTCAAGCTTCTCAAGGAAAAAAGGAATAAGCCTGAGAAACATGATAGCTGTTCTTCAAAATTCCTTTACAAATATCATGTTAAAATGGTTCTTGTGTTAGTAAAAGTTCAGGTACTATTGGTCTAATTTGAATACCAGTATTTTTGGATACTATTGATCTAGTGTATGTTTAAGATTGCACTATTTCAAAAGAAGAGGGCTTTATACTTACTCTTGCACTGTTATCCTCTAAAGACCAGAAAGTTTGATTTTCTCTCTTAATGCTATAATTTCTGGTGGGAATATTTTGCCTATATAGCCTCTTGTATGTTGACAAGAACTATGCACTATTGAAGTTACAGATGTGCAAGATAAATATAGCATGATCTCATGATGCCAAACTAGATAATTTTCTCATGGGAGCTTCTTAATAAATGTTAATTTCATGTCCAGATGGTGGGAATAAGTAACTTATACCATTTAATGTTTATAAGTTTAATTCATTTCACACCATTTAGAGGTGAAAATCAAAAAAATCAGTCAATTTTATAGTAATTTCCAAAATTCAGAATTATTTTCTATACTCTATTGTTTAAAGATAAGTTGTCAGTGAAGTCCTAAGCATGGGTAAATGCAAAGAAATTCTCATCATTTCACACTCCCTAGGCTAAGAGTCCCCACGTGTCTGTGAGCTTGTTGTGTTTTGGGGGCTCATGTGTCACTTTGATGCTGAAAGCTCTGCCTCTGGTATCTTGGATAGCAGCAAGGCCACCCATGCTGGACAGGTTTCAGCTGAGCTTCCAGACTAAGACAAACTAGGGAGAAAGACTAAGCAGCCCACTCTCAAAACAATTTTCTGTTGTTGTTAGGTGTCATAGAGTTGGTATCCAACTCATAGCAACCCTATACAACAGGCAAAACACTATTGTCAGTGCTTCTCTGCTATTCATAGGGTTTTCAATGGCAGATTGAATTTTGGGAATGGGTTGGAGGGTCCTTCTCCCAAGCCTGCACCACCTGGTGTTCCCAGGAAGTCTCCCATACAAGTACTATCCTGTTGTGGATATCCCAGGGAGATAGAGAGTACCCAAACATGGTGGGTCCCTGGGGCCTGCCTAGCACTCTTGGAGAACCAGACTCTGTCCTCCAAGGCAAATGACCCTTCGCCCACATCTGGGTACCTCATTCTTCCCCCCTCCCATGGAGTGAGCCAAAATGGCACTAGCCAGCTCAGGCTTCCTTGAGGCCTGATTGGCTGAGCTACATCTGCCTCCTTAATTGGTCAAACCCCTTGCTCATAAGCCCTTCCCTGACTGGCCAGCTGTCATTCCTTGACAGTTGGATGGCAGTTGGCTTAAGGGATAAGAGCCCCTGACTGCAGAGCCCAAGAGCTCATTCCAAACTCCATCTAGGGATAGCTCAGAGCTTTTACCTGAACACCACCTAAGGAGAGCTCACTCAGTCTTCTGGCCCATAAGGACCAGAGGCCTGCATCTGCCTGACCCACCTAGCCTTTAGCCTACCCTTATCCTGCCTTCATCCTTCCACCAACCTGCTTCCATCCTTGCCTCTGCCTGCCTGCCTGTGTCCACAGGATCTTCTTGTTCGGTCCTCAACCAACAGATTTAGTGCTTCAAGAGGCAAGGCTCTGAGAGTTAAGCTCAGGGCCTCCTCCGAACTGGCAAAGACTCTAGGACTGGATGAGCAATGACACCTGGGAGTCCCTGCCCCACCGGCTGGGATAGCACCTGAGCACCTACCTCCCCCATCTCCCTTCCCTGCCCCAGCCATCTACCACCTACCCCTTCCATTTCCCTGTAAATAAACCTACCTTGTTTCACCACTCCTGAGCATGATACTCTGTTCCATGGCCTGAGTTATTTGCAGTGTTGGGGAACCCAGTTGAAACACACAATGCAGAGGATCACTGGCTCAAGTCCAGGCTTCCCCAACACTTCCCCAACACTAAGCTGACCCAGCTTAGCTTCAAAGATCTGATAGGATCAGTTGCCCCAGGGCTACAGCTGCAGGCTTCTAAACAATTAGCAGTTGAAAACCCTATGAGTAAGAGAATAATTGTCAAATACAGCGCCCAAAAATGAGTCTCCCAGGCTGAAACGCATTCACAAAGAGAGTAGGGAAGAGTTGCCTCCTCAAAGGACAGTCTACCTTAATGATGGGAATGGAGTAAATCCCTCAGGATCTCCACTACTTGATGTGGCACAACCCAAAGTGAGAAGAGATATAGTGGATGAAATATTGGGTTCAAACATAGAAAGAAGATTTGCATGGCACTGTGTCGGAAAGTGTTTCCTTCTGTTGTACATAGGGTCACTATACATTGGACCCAACTCAATGGCACCTAACAACAATAACAACAGTAAATTTAAGAGCAGTATATCAACATGTGTGCATATATATGTATGCACATGCATACATACAAACACATACACACACAAAATATATATATATATATATATATATATATATATATATATAGTGTGTGTGTGTATGTATGTATATATATATATATATTTTTGTGTGTGTGTGTGTGTGTGTGTGTGTGTGTGTGTGTATTACTCAGCGGCCATTTCTAAGTGGCACTGCCCATGCAGGTGGCAAGTCTATGCTGATTCAAAAACCTCATGCAGGAGTGCAGGCCTCAGATCCACCAGAGGTGAACTGTTTTCACCCCATCCATCCTTATGTGGGTGCAGGAATGTATGCAGTAGGGGCTGGGGAATGTACACTGGCAGAGGACACCCAGAGTCTAGCTAAGGTGGCTCCCTCCTCCTGTTGTGGTGGGGCAGTTGCACAGCATGTCTTTCACGTGGACACATGGGCATATGTGCACTCGGACCCCAGATTCACCGGGGACAATTCAATATTGTCTTACTGCACTGTGGAATTGGCTAGGGTCTGCGGAAGCAGCAGAGTCCTATGCAGATAGTGACTGCTGTCCTACAGGAAGCAGTGCACTGTGTCCCAGGGCAGTTTTGTGCACACCTGCCACAAGGCCAGACAGGCCTCAGATTCACCAGGGGTGGTCAGATATCATACTGACCATTATAGAGCAGAAGTGGTGAGACCACAAGGGGATTCAGAACACGCCAGTGGATAGAGTCCAGCAATAAGACTAACTTCCACACCCATATGCTCCTGCCATAGGCATTGGGATGGTGATCTCTGAGTTGGGATCTCTGAGTTCCTCCCCCCCGAACTGCGTGGGGGAGGAAGAATTCCTGGGAGGTCACTACAGGTTGCACTGCATCTTTGACAGTCCAACAGGGGTGGAATATTTCATGGGGCAATCTCTGAAAACACCCAGTGGCCCACTTCAGCCTGAGAGACCGAGTGACTACACTGCATATCTACCCAGCAAAGGGAAGCTGTGCAGAATCCCCATCCCCTAAGCCAGCCTGCTTCTAACAAGAGAATTGGCAGGGAAAAGCCCTTTTCCTGCAGCAATGTCAATCGCCTGAAGGAAAAGAGACAGGGCCCTCTTAGAATACTTAAGACTGCTACACAGATAGTGGGAAAACCACAGTACCTGAGCTGTCCAGTGTACACTACTCCCTTATTCACTTCATTGTTCAGATACTTCTTGTGAGAGTATACAGGTGTTTTTCTTGTGTGTTGGGTCCCTGTTCGAGCACCAACTATGTTGGGCCCCACGTTCGGGTGCCAAATCTATGTGGGGCGTGCGCCTCCCGGTCCGGCCTGGAGGTTCGGACGGGCTGCGCCGCCGCGCACACAGATACTAAACACAATTCACTCAAGACCCTCAGGTGAGGGGTGCAGACTCCTGCAGCCCTCAGGACCCCGGCGGAGATGGGAGAAAGGAAAAGCCTCCGGCGCTTTTGCCTTCCAGGGACAAACACCTGTGTTGGTCATCTCGGTGGTCAGGAGGAGACAGCTGTTGCTTCGTTGTTGGTCAGACGGAGAGCAGGTTCCTTTCCTTCTTGAGGATTGCAACAGGAGAGCATTATTTCCTCACTGAAGGTCCGGGGGAGAGCAGCGGGAGAGGTGCTTCCTCATCTGTGGTCCGGGTAGGAACAGGCGAGAAGTCGCAGAAAGGGATGCCAGAAAGGCCGTGCCAAAAAAGAGTCAAGCTGCCGCAGCGCAGCTCTTTATGTAGTTCGCCCATGGAATGGCCTGAGCCAATCAGCTTTCAATCCAATTGTCCAATCAGGAAGGGTTTTGTGCAAACATACAACCAAGTTACTTTCATTTTCCCTAGATTTCTAACTTACAAACCAGATATTCAAACGCCATTTTCCCAGTTTGGGAGTTTTTGCCAATTTCCTCCCAATTTTTCCCTACATTGTGTGTGTGTGCTTTTGTGTGTGTGTGTGTGTGTGTGTGTGTGTGTGTGTGTGTGTGTGTGTAGTTTCCTTTTTTCTTTTTTCTCCTATATATCTGTTTTTGTTTTAGCTAATAATTTTATTTTAAAATTTTAATTTTAATTTTAATTTCTATTAGTCTCTGTTCTCTCTCTCCTCTTTCTTCCTATTCTTTCTCCATATGCTCCTCCTCCTCATCCCCCAGTAGAGAAACAGAATCTGCTGCCTCCATAGCCCCCAGCCCCATTGTAATAGTGAATTGGAGAATGAGAAACTGAGGAATGGAGAGTCCACAATGCAGAAATGAGTGTCAAGAGCTGATGGTCCATAGGAGATCTGAACATAGGAGATCTGATTAATAACTAAGCCCATTTGAGTTGAGTAGGGCTGCTGAACAAAGTAAGAGCCCCACAGACTAGACAACCAAGGAATCATGCTGTACCCAGTAGACAAATCAGTGACTGGGTTCTCAGGGATTAGAGGGAATCGGAACGGGACAGATCTGAATTCAGAGGCTGCACCAGATCCTTGTCTAGGTTTCTGTAGTTGTAAAATACTGGGCTAAGGAGTGAAAATACAGTGTCAGAAATTCATCACCACATAAACTCAAAGGAATAAGAGAGGGAGAAGTTCTGCACACATGGGGGAGAGGAAACCTAAATCCTGGACCATATAATGAGGAATCAAAGTCATGAGCATATAGGAAATGCAAAGGGGCAGGCTGCATGTGAAGACTCCACTGACCAAAGCCCCCAATAAAGACCTCCAATGAATCCCAACTCATAGAGATCTCTGAATTTGAATTCAGAGTTTTATTAATATGCAAATAAAAATCAAAATTAACACCACCAGCACCCTCAAAATCCTTGAAAAGAAGATATCTCAAACTGGAGTCCTTTCTCTCCTCCCAGCTAGAAATGATTAGGAAAAATCAAGGACAAACCTTGACAAGCAAACCAAGCTAAATGAAATAAACTCTTCCATAGAATCCTTTTCATCAAGACTGGATGAAGTGAAGCTATGAATTTCAGATTCCAAGGACTGAATCCTAGAATTTAAATAAGTGCAGTTAGAAATGGAAATAATGATGAAGGAATTTCAAAACGATTTCCAAGAATCCTCAGACAGAATGAAAAAAGAAACTTAAGAATTCAAGGTGTCCCTGAAGGAGAAGAAAGGTCCACCAGAGGTCTAGGAAATCTAGTTTATGATATCTTCAAGGAAAATTTTCCAGAGATAATCCAATATTTGGATACATACACAACTGAAACATTCAGGACCCCACCCAGAGTAGACCAAAATAGGTCATCCCCAAGATATATCATAGCTCAAATGCTTTCATTAGAAACCAGAAAAGCTATTCTGAGAGCAGCAAGGGAGAAATCCCAGATAACTTTTAAAGGAAAACCCATTAAAATTACTGCAGACTTCTTCATATCAACATTGAAAGTGAAAAAGGCTTGGACACAGGTAATTCATGTCCAAAAAAAGAACAACTTCCAACCAAGAATACAATATCCAACAAAATTATCTTTGAAAATAGATGAGGAGTATAAGACATCTCATGATATTGACACATTCAAATGATTTGCAACCACCAACACAGCTCTACAGAAGATTGTAAATCAATTACCACATCCAGGTGAGATAAGACAACCCTATATAGATAGTCAAAGGCTTGAATAGCTGAGTGCAAACCAAGAAAGGAGCAAAGCAACCATGATTCATAAACCAGCAACACATATGATTGGATGCATAACAATAGATAATATTCAGTAATCACTATTAACGTAAATGGTCTTAACTCACCAATTAGGAGACAGAGACTGGCTAATTGGATAAAAAAACATAAACCCCCAAAATGTAGTGTTCAATAAACTCATCTAACTCACAAAGGCTGCAATAGACTGAGAATTAAGGGCTGGAAAGCAATATATCAAGCAGGGGGAACACACAAAAAAGTGGGCATTGCAATTCTAATATCAGTTAGATTAAGTTTCAATCCAATACTAATTAGAAGATATAAAGAAGGACACTATATATTACTAAAAGAAACAATCAATCATGAACAAATAACACTTCTAAATATATACTCTCCAAATACTGGGGCACCTAGCTTTACAAGACAAACTTTATGGGAAAAAAGAACTTTATCGGACCAGAGACAATAATTACGGGTGACTTCAATGAAACTCTGTCACCAAGAGACAGGTCATCAAAACAGAAAATCAACAGAGAAATGACGAATCTAATCTCCACCCTAAACCAATTGGATCTCACAGATATATATATATATATATATATATATATATATATATATATATATATATATATTATTCCATCCACATCATGAGGAATACACATTCTTCTCAGCTCAACATGGAACATTTTCCAGATAGATCACATGCTAGTCCATAAGAATTACCTCAACAAATCCAAAAATAGTAGAAATTATCCCCTGTTCCTTATCAGAGCACAACGGAATAGAGTTTCAACTCAATAGGAAGAATAATTCCAGAAATCTTACAAACTCATGGAGACTAAATAATACACTGCTGAATGACCAATCAGTTGATGATGAAATCAAAATGGAATTTAAAAAATTCCTGCAATCAAATGATGATGAACACACATCCTACCAAAACATATGGGATACAGCAATGGCAGTTCTAAGAGGGAAGTTTATAGAATTAAGCGCCTTCCTCAATAAGACAGAGAAAAGACAAATAAATGACCTAATGACACACCTTAAGATACTAGAAAATCAACAACAAATCAATCCTAAAAGGAGCATCCAGAAAGAAATTACCAAGATAAAGGCAGAAGTATCTCAATTAGAATCTAAAAAGATAATTCAAAAAATTAATAAGTCTAAGAGCTGGTTCTTTGAAAAGATTAATAAAATAGACATTCTGCTGGCCAATCTCATCTAAAAGAAAAAGAATAAAGCTAATATAATAAAGATTAGGAAGGAAAATGGGACCATAATCATCAACTACAATGAAACAGAAAATTGTCAGGGATTACTTTGAGGATTGTATTCCCAAACACACGAAAATACAGAAGAAATGAATAAATATATTAACACATATGACTTATGACAACTAACCGCAAAAGACATAGTGACCTAAACAAACCCATTACATTTACTGAAATAGAAAAGCTAATAAAAAGTCTCCCAATAAAAAAGAGCCCAGGTCCTGATGAGTTCACAACAGAATTTTACCAAACTTTCAAAGAAGATATAAAACCTGTCTGTGTCAAATTATTACAAAAAGTAGAAAAGGAGGGAACACTCCCAAATTCATTCTATGAAGATAACATCACCCTGATATCTAAACCAGGAAAAGATTCATCTAAGGTAGAGAATTATATACTCATTTCCCTTATGAACATAGATGCAAAAATACTTACCAAAATCCTGGCAAACCAAATCCAGGAACATATTAAAAAGATTGTTCACCATGACCAAGTGGGATTTATTCCACAGATGCAAGCCTGGTTCAATATATGGAAATCAATTAAGGTAACCCAAAACATCAAGAGACTAACAAAAATCATGTGATCATCTTAATTGATGCTAAGAAGGCCTTTGTCAATGTGCAATACCTCTTCATGAAAAAACCATGGAGACAAAAGGCATAATAGGCAAATGCCTTAATATCATAAAAGCCATCTATGACAGACCTACAGCCAACATTATATTAAATGGAGAAAGGGTGAAACAATTTCCTCTGAGATCTGGAAGAAGACAAGGGGGTTCACTCTCTCCTATTTAAAATAGTAATTGAAGTCCTCGCCAGGGCAATCAGACAAGAGAAAGAAATCAAAGGGATACAGATTGGCAAGAAGTGAAACTATCATTATTTGCAGGTGACATGATACTCTACCTAAAAGATCCCAAAACCTCCTCCAGAAAACTTTTAGATCTAATCAACTCCTTCAGCAATGTGGCAGGATATAAAATTAACACACAAATATCAATAGCTTTCCTTTACACTAAATACAAGCAGGAAGAGAAGGAAATCACAGATACAATACCTTTCACAATAGCCTACCAGAAAATTAAATACCTTGGAATTAATCTAAGTAAAGACCCTACAGACCTCTATAAGGACAATTTCAAAACATTAAAGAAGGAAATTGCAGAGGATACTGAAAAATGGAAGGACCTTCCCTGCTCCTGGATAGGGAGCATCAATATATTAAAAATGGCTATCCTACCAAAAACGATCTATAGATTTAATACAATACCCATTAAAATTCCATATATAGGCATTACAGATAGAAAAAATGATCTAGCCAGGCATGGAGGCACATGCCTGTAATCCCAGCAGCTCGGGAGGTGAAGGAAGATTGCAAAGTTCGAGACCAGAGGCAGTCTGTATAACTTAGCAAGACCCTGTCTGAAAAAAGTAAAAAATAATGGGCTGGGGTGCAGCTCAGTGGCCCAGCACTAGCAAAGCATGCAAGTGCGAGGCCCTGGGTTCAACGCCCAGAACTGCAAAAAAAAAAAAAAAAAAAAAGAGGAAAAAACTATCCAAAAAGTCATATGCAATCACAAAAGACCACATTTAGCCAAAACCCTCTTAAGCTGCAAAACTAGTGCTTGATTTTTCCATACTACAGGGTAGGAGTGGAAAAAAGACAGCTTGGTACTGGACAAAAACAGGCCTGAAGACCAGAGGGACAGAATAGAAGATCCACAAATACCTCAACACACCTATAGCCACCTAATTTTTGACAAAGGAGCAAAGAAAGTAAATTGGAGAAAGGATAGCCTTTTCAATAAATGGTGCTTGGGAACATGGATATCTGATTGCAGAAAAACGAAAACTGGCCCTCGTCTCTCAATATGCATGAGAGTTAACTCAAAATGGATAAAAGACCTCAACATAAAACCAGAAACTTCAAAATTAATAGAAGATAGTATAGGAAATATGCTACAACATATAGACATAGGAAAGTATTTACTTAATAGGACTCTAATTGCTCAAGAAATTACAACAAGAATGGGATTGCATGAAATTAGAAAGATTCTGTACAGCAAAGGAAACAATTAACAGAGTCAAGGAAATCCCCACTGAATGGGAAAAAGTCTTCATATCCTATACATGTGACAGAGGACTAATTTCCAGAATTTATACAGAACTCAATAAAAAAATACTCAAGAAAACAAATAACCCAATACACAAATAGGCAAAGGAACTGAACAGACAGTTTTCAAATGAAGAGGCCCGTAAAACCATGAAACACATGAAAAAATGCTCAATATCCCTAGCCATTATGGAAATGCAAATTTAAATAACTCTGAGATTTCACCTTATACCAGTGATAATGGCCAAGAAAAATACAACAAATAACATCAAATTCTGGTGAGGTTGCAAAGAAAAGGGAACACTCTTACACTGCTTGTGGAGTAGTAAATTAGTCCAACCACTTTGGAAATCAATATGGATGTATCTTAAAAAACTAAAAATAGATCTACCGTATGACCTAGCTATGACATTATTGCGAATTTACCCAAAGGGAGATGTGTCATCATACCAAAGAGACACATCCATCACCGAGTTCAATGCAGCACTTTTCACAATAGCAAGGATATGGAACCAACCAAAGTGCCCATCAACAGAAGAATGTATTAAAAAAAAACTATGGTACATATACACAATGGAATACTACTCAGCAATTAAAAAATGAAATTATGTCATTTGCAGGAAAATGAATGGCATTGGAGAAAATCATTTTAAGTGAATGAACACAAACACAGAAAGAGAAATACCACATGTTCTCACTCACATGTGGCCGGTGAATCGAAAATTAAAAGAAGGAAAAAATCCTATATGGAGTTTGGAACATAATAAAAAGCTAAAGTCAATTTAGTGGAGCAGGGACAATTTGGCGACTGCAAAAGAAGAGGGTGGGATCTAGCAAAAGGAGGAAATCCTGGGAGAGGAGATGGGGGAGAGGAGGAACAAGGAAGAGTGAGGAATGAGTGAGGGGTCGACCTCAGGGTGAACAGCCCAACTTTAATAGTTCTGGAAATAATTATATTAACACCAATAATATCAAAGAATGGTAATAATACTGATGGGCTAGAAAATTCATGTAATTGTACTGACAATGTAAAAAGATTGTTCACTACAGAAAAAGTTTCCATCTTAAACATAATTGGGATCCAAGGATATAGAGAAAAATATTACCACAAAAAGACATGGAAGAGATGTCTTTGGTAGGTGGATAGGATGGGAGAGGAAGTGTACAAGAGGGTAAGGCAGAACTTATCTGTGCAATGTACAACAAAATGCATGTATTTAAATGTCACAATGAAATGTATGTCAGAATGAAACACATTAAGTTGTATATTAAAATTTCAAATAAAAAATAAATAAACAATAATAATCATTCTCTGCTGTGGCCCACTATCTAAGATTCTCACAGCAATTTCTCATTTCATTAGATAACTTAGTATTTATAGGAACTCAATGTCAGTTTTTTCTATAAGGCTATAATTAGGAATATAAGGTTGAAGAAGGACAAACAATGAAATGAAATGTGAGTGCAAAATCTGGAAACATTTTCTAAGGAAATAGACTTCTAATTCTGTCATGTACTAGCTTATGATTTTCACAATTTCTTAAGCCTCTTGAAATCAATTCATTCAATATTAAATGCTATTAAGAAACATCAAACCTGTGTCTGTTATGTAGAGAGTTCAGTAAGTATTAGTTGAATTTCAAGAAAAATTTAATCTATTTTACAATTCTATTAAGTGCTTTAGTGACAACACTGATTCAAGATAATGTTGAGCATTGATATTTTGAAGGTAATTTTAATCCTCAGGAGGTTAAGGCCTCATATTTGCATAAACCAATCAACAAGTTTCTTTACGTGCATAATATGTACCTCATACAACACACTGTGAGAAAAATTAGGTAAGATTCTTCTCTATGAAGAGCTTAACCTATGTTCCAGGAGGTGGATTTGGCAAGCCCACAGAAATAATTCAAATTAATTCCTTTAACAAATGTTTGTTGAGTTCTTTTAGCATGCCAAGCCGGGTGGTGTTTAGCTCAATTGGTAGAGTGCTGCTCCACACTCTCTGAGGACCTCGGTTCTACCCCCAACACTGCAAAACTGAGAGAAGTACATGACAACCCACTCCCAAAGTAATTCCAAAACAATCAGCCATTGGAAAATCCTATGATGGTGGCTATGAGTTAGACCAGACCTGATTCGAAGGCACCTAAAAACAACAACAGCATGCCAAGCACAGTTCTAGCCACAAGGGATGCTATCATGAGAAAATCAGATTTGAAGGACAAATTTTATAGAAAAGACAGACAATAGAATAATAAATTAAATATATGACCGCCATGTCATAAAAACTACTAAGAAAAACAAAATATGATGAAGAAAAAGGTAAATAAAGCATGACAAAGGAGGGATTCTATATCAAGTGGTCAAGGCCTAATTCCATGCTAAAAATGCATTTGAGCTAACATTTGAAGAAGTGATCAAACAAAAGAAGTCACAAAGTGGAACAATCAGTGCAGATACACTGAGGCAGATGAAAATAACAAGTAGCTCACTGTGGCTGGAAAGAGTGAAGTAAAACAAGGGCCAAGGAGTAGAAAGTGAGGTCAGAATAGTGAAAGAGGAGCAATATCCAATAGATTCATGTAGATTGTTTAGTAGGCTTTGGTGAGGAACCAGAGAGTGGTAAGTGGTAAATGGTAAATGGTAAATGTCTGACATACATTTACAATGATTACTTTTGATGTCATGTAGAGAATAAACAAATGGTCCAACAAGAGTGGAAGCAGAGGGCATTTAATAAGCTATTGCATTAGTACATACAAAGATGATGATAATTTGGATGAATGTAGCTATTCCCACAACAAGTTTGAATTTATAGCTGGACATCTTATATGTAAGAAAGGAGTCAAACTGGACTTCAGGATTTTCAGAAGTGCACTAAAATTCTTATGAACTAAATGTTCCAATTGTGATTATGGTGATGGTCATACAGGTTTGTTCATTTGTTGAGTTCATCAAAATACATAATTGTGAACATTACATTGTATAATATAC